>PNEQ01003734.1:0-11851 GCA_003012365.1 Medauroidea extradentata
GTCTCTGTTGTTGGCTGCTAGCAAGGTGCCTTGTCCAGTCATTAGTAGCTCTGCCAGTGTCTGGATACATGATGCACGGTCCTCCGGAGCCAAGACCTGTAGCGTGCGACTACCACTCCGAGCTGCCAACATACACCCTCTACAATAACTGTGAACTCTTACAAAGAAACTGCTATGAAGAATGGTCTCTGTTGTTGGCCGCTAGCAAGGTGCCTTGTCCAGTCATTAGTAGCAGTGAAAATAAGTGCCATTAAAAGCTGTGACTCTAAAGAAATGACCATATCTTGAAATATTCCGAATAGGAACCAGCAAATACCAACTCTGGAAAAACACCCCCACACACGAGGCTGTTACATTGCAGTGTTGTCAGGTTTAAGTTAACCTTATTCTTGCGGGCATACTGTTGTAATAGCATAAACGTAATTAAGTAAATTTACTATTATTTAAACTTATATTGGTGAAAATTTACATTAACTATTTTACAGTACTCTTGTAAATTAACTAATTTATTCAACTACTTTTTAACAAAGAAGTGTTACCTACTAAAATTAAAAAAAATAATAAAAACATACTCTAAATTAATATAAAACTAGAGACTTGTAACCTTGTGAATGTAGACTGCGTATTTTACATCACAAAGTATCTTAATATTTTTAAGGTTTCTCAATCTGCAATGTTATTTAACTGATTTTATCAAACTGTCATTCAACTGGACCTAAATGTGTGTGTCTGTATGTGACCGTGATTTTATATACCTTACTGTTCCCAAATGAAACATCAAATTTAGTTGGGTGAAAAATTTTCTTGAACTTAATTAGAATGGCAACTCTTTGACTTTACAAAACAATTGTTTTAAAAAGAAAGCATTCCATACAAACCAATAACATGAAAAATGTAATGTTTTTTTTTTAAATATAAACACACACTCAAACCACTTGGCCACCTACGTGTTGCAGGAAAAGGGTACGATGTTCTCAGTGAGTTTCATCTAAAATATTCTAGAATGCTCTGGTGGACGAGATGGGGAAGGCCTCGTGGGAAATGGTTACCGATGCTCGGCCTGGCCCAGGCCGAATAGGTGTGGAATTTCGATCATGGAATGATATAGAAGTGAATTAATAGAACGAACGTGGCGATGATCTTAACCTTTCTCAATCCTAGAGAAGATGAAGCTTTTGATAAATAGTAAGTATTTGAATAAATTTACTTGGCTAGAATTTTGATATGAGAATTGTAGAAAATATCTTCCTTTGCGATACTTTAAAATTTGATCAGCCACACAAGGGGAATAAAGATTGTAACAGTATATTTTATGTATTTTGTTGAGGTATTGGTCAAACTAAAAGGACACAACATATTATCACCTCCACCCATTGAAATGATCTAATTACTCCCACTCTTTGATTTTAGCCAAGATAGTACCACATACATTTCCGAACAAATGGGACTGGTTCGCCCTATAACCATTCAGAGTAATCGATCCAGTAGTTTGTGAAGAGGTAGAGCAAACAGAAACGAGATAGGGCAGAGTAGCAGGGAATGGAAATGTAGGCATTCTCTAAGTGGCTTGCCCATGTTTACCCTTGAAGTGGCAAGCTGACACTCTTCTGGGATCCAGTAATTAACGAGCTGTTATTTTCACTACTGCCTGCCCTGATATTTGTAACACATAAAAAGACAAGTTAAAAGATTCAAGTTTTTGGATATTGCCATTTTGAGTAGTTGTAATTCTTCATAACTGCGACTTTTGAGCTTGCATGGTTACTAAAATGCCTTCTGTACCATTATTGCTCTGACTTGAACTAGGACACACATTCTCTCCCTATCAGAAATATGTTGTTTTTTCACCCTGCCAACATTACCTTTGCGCCCCAAATTTTCTTCACTTGTTTCTATGAGCCGGAAACGAAAAGCTGTAAAACTGTCACAACGAAAACATTTTACTGTGATACAAATTGATACACAGATGAGTAAAAAATCATGTATAATAGAAAGTTTTAGTTATGACATCACTCTGAAAAAATCTAAAAAATTGACACACATGAACCAATTACCGAATTTTTACTAGCAAGTTACCTCGCTTATTGCGATATTTGATTGCATGAACAATGAATTTACCTTACACACTAAAATTACATGTCCGTCAGTATAAGGAGGGAGAATACAACGAAAATAATTAATGACTAAATATTTTTCAAAATGTTGTAATATGTTGTATCTGAAAATATTGGATGGTGATTATTCAGTTGTCTGCTGATAGATCACAAGTATTCAGTAATCACCTGCCAGATTTGTCACTGGATCTGTCAAATTGAAACTCACACGTCACCGAAAAACAACATATGACACATACACGCTGCACTGGAACCTCGCAACAGTAAATATTTTCATTGATCTCTAACCGTAAGGATTAGAATGATTATCAAATTTATTTGACAAGAAGCTGTAATTAAAATCCACGTATATTTCTCCTATGATGTAATTGGAACAACATTCTGTGGGCAAGCGTTGCTACACTTTTGTGCTTGGGCCAAAGTTTCTACATTTTTGAGGATAACTATTTTTTAAATCATAAATCAGACATAGAAAATTCGCTCTGTAAATTCGTTATAACTGATTTTATCTCCGTACTCAGATTTTATCGAGACAGAATACAGTGTATGGTAGCTAAGTAGTTAATCAACGAAATTTACTTTTAAGTGATAGATTAGCTGAAATATTTGTATTGCTTGTCCTCGAAAAATTATTGAGTTAAACGAGTTTGAAATGTAGTTTACAAAGCCATTTTACGTTGTCGACTCTAGTCTTGGTTAAGTCAAAATCTCTCGAAAACCAGTGAACTCGGGGCTACGCCCTTAAAGACAGGAACAAACCTGCAAGTAAATAAGGACTGAATCTCTCCTTCCTGGTCTTAAGGGTCTCGCCTACCACACGCTTAAAGTGCGTTGCAGCGTGTTAGTAAATACGTTCTTCTAAAAGAAACTATTCCATATATGCCCAATGTGTCTATGCACAAAAAGAAAATACACTCCAAACGATGTCTGAAGAGTTTTTTCAAAGCATAACGTCGATTCGAAAAATCATTTCGGAGCTCCTCAAAATGGCTAAAAACAGCTTTTTCAACCTGTTATATCCGAAAAACTCACGGAATTAGTTTGAAATGGACATGGCTTAAAACTTTTCAACAATAAAAATATGGGGTGACCACTGAAAATGTCAGTCAGGCGAGTGATCTACGACACCACTGCACGTTGTTTCAGTGTCTTGCTGTAGATGCGATACCACACCAGATGAGCCGGTTAACATCGCCTTTGTTGCCGTGTCTCACTCACACAAACCTTAAGTGAAACTGGCAGCTCATTGGAGCAGCAGCAGCCAATGAACAAACAACAGATAATCGAGAATGTATGGTACCTTGGAGTCCAGTCAAAACGTCGAAAAATTCATCTCCTTATAAGTTTGTTTGCTGATTACGGCAGCTGTACTGGTGACGGACGTGCTGTACCAAGAAGAAATCAGAGACAGAGACTGCCTGTGTCAATATACGACCTCCTGCAGCTTGCAAGTCCTCGGAGATATCCTGCTACAAACATGACTGCCGCTTCCTACCATCGAAGTCGATTTCCCAGGAGCGTCTCTGTCGCCCCACGTTCTACATATACATTGCCTTCAGTGACTTTATACACCCCGACTAGTACACTGCTAGTTCCCAGTTGGTACAACCACGAAGCCATATTTATAAGTTACGCAGCTCTCTCTCCAGTTACACTGTCAACATCACACACAAATATCACACACCCAATAAAGTACCATATATTAAAAAAAAAATCAACATTCGTGAGTTATGTTTGAGATGAAATAGTGGGAAGTTTTCTCTACCTAATGCAATACTAACATAATCAGGATAAGCATTTCAAACAATAAGAAAACAAAAGTTTGTAAGAGCAGGGATTAGTGCAAGACTAACATTACTGTTTATTTATGTTGCATGGCGATACAAAAGGGAAGTTATGTTTCAGTTTAAACCAAAATATTTTGTGTTGTGTTTATATTACACTGTAACCATCAACAGATCTGAAAGTATGTATACACAACTGCAATTACTTCATAATAACACAAAATCACACACACATATACATACACACACACACACATATATATATATATATATATATATATATGTGTGTGTGTGTGTGTGTTATCTGCTCGAGTTTGCAAATATCTCAGGTCTATAAAACACTCGAATATTCCTAGTCCCTATAGAATAGACGATATCGCATACCCAATGTAATGCCAACTTTACTCGAAATATGACATTTTGGGGGTGCGTGGAATAGTTCTAAAAGATGCGAAAAAACGGTTTAATGGATTTAGGAACATATTCTACTAAGGATTTAGATGAAATGATGTTATTGAGTGTGTTGCAGAGTTCTTTGAAGATATATGCAAAATATGCAAATCTTATGGAAAGTCGACGGCATTTTTGAGGAATCAAATTAGTTTTAATGAGTGATGTGTTGTTCGTTATAAAATGTATAATTTGGTATTTAAAGGTTATTTATGAGCCTGGGCGATGAGAGAAATTTTAAGTGTAAATAATTGTAGTGTTTCGTACGTTAATATTAATCTTAGGTTCCAGATTGACGAGTAACTGGTAGAAATTCATCGGTATGCAAATAAAAAATGCCAATAAATCTAAAGAAAACAGTCTTCGACCTGATCATTCTTCTTGTATTTATTTATGCATGTGAGAAGTAATGAATTTGTAAACGGAACACTGAGGACAGCTCAGAGATACATGAAATGGTCAATGCGGGGTTTTACAAGGAAAGACCAGAAGAGAACAAAGGGCATGAACTGTGTAACTAAGGTCAAGGTTTTGTAGCCTAGGCATTTTATAGGGAAAATCGGGCAAAAAAATATAGTTTTGACATATTGCACAGATCTTCCTTGGGACCACAGAAAATTTTCCCGAAAAGTCTCTATGCCTCAGATGGCTTCATACGTTTTTTAGAAGGTAAAACCTTAAACTCCAAAATATACGTATCACTTTTGTAGCATAAACAATATTAACTCGAATATATCATTATTTGATCAAAATATAAAGTAAATGGAACTTAGTAATTTCTCATTCGTGTTTATTACGTAATACACAGCAAAGAAAATCTTCTCACCTTGCTTATAGTCGATAATTGGGAGTAAGAAGTACTACTATACATAATCACAAATTGCAAAAAACTCGCCACCAAATAGCAGAAATAAGCCAAAATTAAAGTACTTGACAATAAGATTTTCTAACGCTGTACTAAACATCTATGTACGATAATTATTAGGTGAGATAACAAGCATGAAACTGAACAACTTCAAAACAATTATATTGTGTGTATTTGCAAATAACAATACCATTTTCCGCGAGAACGTCCACAGGCGTCGTGCCATCGTTGTAGGAGTCGGTGAAGAATGTGCCTATTTTCCTGCCATCAAGTATTGTCTTGATTGCCTTCTCTTGCATGCCGTTACATATGACGACAGACACGCCGTGGTCCAGTGCCCACGTCGCCGCCTCTACCTGCACACAAGGATCATATGATGTGCCATTATACAGTATTGCACACTACACATTATAATGTAATATATCTAGAGACCGGAAGTTTTCGTGAAAGTATATTTGCATCACTTGTTTCACTGTCATACGTGCACACACGTGCAGCTCTGCTTCGTGGTCAATGATTGGTTGTTTTAAACTCTCAGCATCTTGGGGTTCTATCCACTAATCACTGTCGTGTAATGTCGCAATAAACTTGCTCTGATTGCCTCAGGCAAATACTCGACCCATCTACACAAAGACACGTTGCCGATGACCACAGAGAGGAGCTGCTATTTGCATATAAGGTGCACTGAAACAAAGTGGTGCTATAAGCTTTGTGTGAAAATCACAGGTTCCTAAACATAATTTAATAAAATTTGATTTAAAATTATATGTGATGCATAATATAATATGATGTAATATACTATAATATGTTATAATATAATGTAATAAAATATACACAATATAATATAATATAAAGTAATATAATATGATGTAATGTAATAAAATATACACAATATAATATAATGTAATATAATGTGATATAATGTAATAAAATATACACAATATAATATAACATAATATAATATTATATAATACAATATATTATAATATAATACATAACATAATATAATACAACAAATATAGTGTAATGTAAGGTAGTGTGTGAGAGACCTTGGAGTCCATGCCACCAGTGCCGACACGGGACTTCTTGCCGAACTGCACAACCTCGTTCATGTCAGGAGTGTATGTACGTAATAGCTGGGCTCCCTCCTGGCTGGGTGGCTTGGTGTATATACCGTCAACGTCAGACATTAGTATCAGTAGGTCTGCTTGTACCTCTGCCGCCAACATGGCTGCCAGGCTGTCGTTGTCCTTGATGCTGATTACCTACATGTCACACACACACACCTGCATTACAACCCTTGCATCGTCTACCCTCTCCGCTGCCGGTGTAACCGTCAATATCATCTTATCTTGAGAGTGTGGTTGATTAAAAATCGCTTGGAACACTGATTAATTTCTATACGTTTTTGAAAGTCTATGTGAATATAATGCAAAATAATAACGTCCTATAATAATTGCCAACATTATGAGCAAACATTTACCCAGGATTATGCGTTTGTTAAGAGCAATTAAATATACTAGATTTTTGGCGTCAAAGTTTGTTCTTCAGAAACACGTTACTTCTACTAAGAAAATATTTGTGTTTATTGATTTGTGCGAATTGGCTTCTATAAATGTACAGTTTTAAACTGAAGCATTTAGTTCTGAACTACGTACCATGTCCTCTGAAGGCGGGGAATCAGTTACAATTTTGCACTATTATTATTATTATTATTGTTATTATTATTATTATTTTAACTCTGAGAAGTAGAAAAAGAAATGTACGATTAAAACGGGAAATTTGATTTATCTTGTGCTACAGTGTAAGCATAGCATTTGAACTTTTAACGTATATTTATGGACGCAATCAGTCAAATAATTTATTTTATATTCTTAATTTGCTGGGTGGATTGCGGTATAAATATATGTTATAGCTCAACTACGATGCATGTACAGTATTGTAAATATAATTCACGTTATAATCGAAAGTTTTACTATTTTCTTCTCTGAAATAAGAAATAAAAGTAAAATAAATTTACTATGACGACTGATGCCCAACCTTAAGGGCCCTGCCAGCCCTAGACCCCTGGTGAAAAAAAAATAACGGAAATTTTTGTATAAGTGGGCGTGTATAAGGGTTTCTTGAGATGGTTATGGGGTATTGTAAAAATAATCACAAAAATTTGGAGCAATTTGGACGTTATGTCAAGAAGAAAAAAAAGTCAGTGGAGAACGTTAGTCAGGTGGTTAATATTCACTTGTTAATATTTATATATTTAAAATGTAGATTAATGAGTGATTATTAAGCACAGGATTTTCTTTCTACCTCGAGTGATGATCTGCTTGCTAAGGTAAAAAATATTCATAAGGAATTTTTCATTGCTTTCAGTCACCTTCGTTACAGGTAGTAAAATTTTACTTGCAAAATTTTATTTTAGGTGAGGAGTGGTTCAAATCCAACGAGTTGAAGATTCACGGCTATACCGACGAGCTAAGTGTGTGCTGGTGTTTTGTTCATTACTGTACACTTCAGAGAACGGTAGAGCCACGAAAAGATTTTTGCACCATTTGGTCGTGCTTCTTGTGCACATCGGCCGCTCTACTTCATGGTGACTCTGACTTGTTTCGGGACTCTACTGGCAAATATCAAACGTACGATGACACAATAACCTTATTCTCATTGGTACAGTCAAATGGGTCACGTGTCTGTAGAAACCATGCCGTAGAACTGCCAATGAGCACGCGAGGCAATGAAAGAAAATGGTGCAGAAATATTTTCGCAACAAACTCATTGATCGAGTGGTCTTAAAACATCCGTCCAACCTAGAATGAAAATGAATGCTACTTTTGCCTCTCTTGGACAATCTGCAAGGCTGACAACTACACATACTTAGCTCTACATAGGATTGCGAACACAATGTTCAGAAACTATAATTAATACTAAGTTTATTATTAAAGTCCTGGTGATTCCCATTTTAAAAGTGTACGGTTGAACAAGGTACAGCCAAGAGCGAACACCAGCCCACCATGAAACATATCTCAATCTACTAATACTCAAAGATTTACCAACCATATATGTAGCACTCCCAAATTTCCAGTTAAATATAATTTTTACATCACCTTGTACCAAACCAGTTACACTTGAAAAATCCTGTCTGTACCTTAAGAAAATTTACACGCATACAACATTCAACAATATGACCACATGCTCGTATGCAGTACCAGTTAACAGTCAGTCTCCTTAATATGTGTTGATTTGTTGGTTGTCCATGCTTATTTTTGTCCCACGACCGAAAACTCCAAAAATAGTACAACGGAAACATAGCAGCTGTTCTCACCTTTCAGTGGATGTATAAGAAGTGAACTAGGAATTCATTATTTTGTTTTTTTATATAAAATAAAAAAAAAATAATGAGATTTGTGAAATTTATTTAAAGAAAGACATAATTATGAGTTCCTAGTTCACTTCTTATTAAAAGGTAAGATCAGTAGCTATGTTTCAATTGTCATACTTTTGGAATTTCCGGTCGTGAAACAACAATAGGCCAGGAAAATTAATAAATAAATAAATGAACATGCAGGGGATATGTTGACTCTTGCTAGGCAAATGGTTTAGCGCCTTGAATATAGGCAGTCACGCAGCGCGGCGAGCACGAACTACATGTTAAGGTGGCCGCCTAGATAGACGAATTTTGTGCTTATAAGGCCTAGAAGTGCGGAAACGATAAGGACGACTGAGGCACGCGCATTACGCCTAATCCTAGCTTCTATACATTCATTGAACAGACATATAAAGTCCTCTCGCAGATAACTCGCCTCTGTTAGACATTCAGTGGTGACACTATCACTCTATGGCGTATAATTACAGAGGAAAGTGTACTGCAACAAAAAAAAAAAACATTTTCCACCATTCCAGACCGAAAAAAAATTTGCTTTACAGATAATGTTCTTTGAACGATAGTCATAAGCAGACGTCACTCATATGCAGAAAAGAGTTTTTTTTTACTTTTTTTTCTACCGAAGATCTACAAACCACTTTGCAGCCTAGACAGACGACCACCTTAATGAAGATAAGAAAATTCAAAGCAGTTTAGTGGAATGTAGCTAGACTTTACAGTCGTTTCTAGTCTCAAGCAGGCATATCAGCTATGTAGCAGTATATTTTACTCTGTTAGTTCCCTAGCCGTACCAAGAAGTTATCATGCTAGTTATGCTTACTTAGAAACACTTAAGATGTGTGTGCTTCGACATCAAAACCCAAAATCGATACAGCATGCCTATTTAAACTTATTACACGAACGGTATCTACGAAATGGTGTCATAGACCCTAATGTTAAATAAATGCCGTAGACAAAATCTGAATCAGCTTAAACCTCAATGTAGCATGAAGCATATTTCAGACTAAGCTGTCGTTAGCAGACGAAACAAGTCCATTTATAAGAAATAATTTGAACATAATATATTTCTTGCTAATATTTACTACACTGAAGTCATTGTTGAGATTTCTTCGACTGTAAGACATCCGCGATTCCACCTTGACTTTTTAGGATTTAACTTTGCATGAAAAGCTATGATAAAATCTTAGACAATATTATTTAACCCTGGCGTTGATGACGAAAACTGGAAATTTTAACAGAAAAAATTTACTCAACTCTGTTCAAAAAACTTTTTAAATAATACATTATTTTGAAATGTAAAATTTAAGAATGTTAATAACTCAACTCTGTTCAAGAAACTCTTTAAATTATACATTATTTTGAAATGTAAAGTTCAAGAATGTTAATAACTCAACTCTGTTCAAGAAACTCTTTAAATTATACATTATTTTGAAATGTAAAGTTCAAGAGTGTTAAGTAATTGCCTTACGGAAGGAGGCGATTGATTTAAAATGTAAAATTTTTGTAGGGATATATCCAGTGAAAAATTTTAGTTTGAAATGTGAAATATCAGTTGGTTTATACAATGTGGCTAATTAATAAACCAAATCTTTTACAAGTTAATGAAACATGTTCAACAAATACAACTCAAATACCCGTACTGATTCAACGAAACGTTTTAAACTATCGCTAAAGTGGCTTAAAGCACGCACTTTATTATTACCATTTTTCCACGAGTATCACTCTGTGTAAATGTTACATATAGTAAAATACAGACATGTTCACGACAACAATAAAGTTTGCTATGTGATGAAATGCCGTTATTGTGGCTAGTTGAAGACATTTAAAAAATCGCTGAAGTGCGGTAAAAATGTAATGTTACAATATTATTCTAGCGAACATGCGCGCTATTTGTATAAGTTAAATTTGGCAGCTTTAAAAGCAACTTTTCTAGTGTCCGGGACAACACAAATATCGATAAATTCAATTAAAAACCAACATAGTTAAAATATGCTTTAGTTATAGTCCCGAAAACATTCAAATTTAGGTATAATTTACAATTTTAATAAAGCACAAATAATTTTCAGCACTTACCAATCACGTTTAAGGCTATTCTGTTATAGTATACATACAGTCGGTAAAATAGATAGAACTTTAAGTTTGATATGTTTTACTGTAATACGATTTTCTAGGCCATACCGATATAATTCTAGACTCGATCAAAAACGAGTCAATAAATCGGAAACTAGGTGAAGCTTTGCATCTCTGACATATGCTACAACTAGAGGGACGTTAATTTCACGGATATATTCTTTGTCATGTTGAAAACCAAGCATAAAGTCTTCACTGTTACATCTATGATTAGCCAAAGGCTTTCGTGAGACGTCTTTGATTACCACAAGCCAGTAGTAAGAAAGAATTAATTATGCTCCAGGGATGTTGGATGGTAACTTCAAAATCCTGGTACTAACACCATAAAAAAGCTGGTACTTTCAACGAAAACCTGGTACAGGTAAAAAAAAAAAATTGTGAATGCTTATAGGCTTGAAAAAGACGACGTTCTAAAACAAGTGTTAATTATTTTAAGAGAAAAGTTTAAAGAATGTTCTTAGTTAACATAAAATCAGAGGTCCACATCTACCACAGATGTACACAAGTATGTGTTGCCAACGCCGAACAAGGCAACAGTTTGTAATGAACTGCAATAACTATATGCACAGATTCATGCTCACAATTCAGATTTATGTTGAGCCAAAAAATATTTTTTTTGTGTATATGATTTTTGCTGAAAATACTGTTTAATGATGCATTTTAATACAATTTGTAAAATTATAAAATCCTGATACTTTCGCGTACCAGGATGCAAGTATCCTGGTATATGGTACAGCACCCTGAAAACTGGTTCACGTAAATTGTAACTTGATATTTTCTTGAAGCCCTGCTTCCAGCTTGGATCTGATTACACACCAACTATGTATCCTTCCACCAAACGTCAACAATAACATTGCTCAGGCTGACAGCTGCACTGCAAGCCGACGTACATTGTTCATCCGCCACCACTAACTACGTCACATCCAATGCCTATGAAGGTAGAGGTCTTGACACTGAGGAATAAAATGTGACTCCTTCTTGTCGCCGAGCGCTAGTAGTAATTTGGTGGAAGATGTGACTTGTTTTTGTATTTGACTTAGCTTAAAATGTGAAGTTGCTATCGAATTTGCGAGTATTATATGGAAGAAAAAAATGGGAACGTAAATTTGTATTGGAACACATTTTTTAC
>PNEQ01003734.1:12851-73135 GCA_003012365.1 Medauroidea extradentata
ATGGAACATGTATATACTATATCAGCTTACCTTATTAACATTATTTTATGTAAATAATTGCAAAAATGTTAAAACGCGAGATGTAAACAAGACAAATCTTCCACCAAATTACTACTAGCGCTCGGCGACATGAAGGGGTCACTTTCTCTTGCTGGAGAGCATACGCAGTGTCAAGACCTCTACCTCTTAGACCGTGGTCACATCTAAAATATTGTCATATATACTCAATGTAAGTATAAATTTCATTTCATTTCCTGAAAATGAACACGCTATATACAGTGTATATTCAACTATACGATTTTCAATATTTGTTTATAATATTCAGAAGAACTATTTTTACGACATCAATGCCAACCCAAGCGAATTCCAACTACCGTCCAACAGACATGTTTAACTCACGTTAAAAATAATTATTACGTAATATTTTCAAACTTGCGGACGCATAACAGTAAAAAATACATGCTTTTTCATTTGCTTACATAGTTGTATTGTAATAACGGCAGTATTGCTAGTAATTCTTTTCAACAATTAGTTTCTAAAATTATCAACTTACCGTACGGCTATCCCGTCCTATGTGCTTCTACGGTTACAAGCCTATGTTCAGGGGGACGTATATTTGTTGAAAGGATCCTGTACTGCTTTGTTACAGTGATGTGCACATATGCAGCTCTGTCTCATGGCCAGACATTGAATGTTTTTATCTCGTATGTGTCTTAAGAGTGCGTGGTAGATGAATAAACGCTGAAAACATCATTTCATTCCTACGCTTTTTTCGAAGTAAATATGGATAAAATACTCAATGACAATCCTAGATAATGGTATTTGCCAACTTTACGAGTAAATATTTATCCAGAATTACTAATTCGTTATGCGTGATCTCTTGCGCAGCAGTTAAATGCACGAGTTTCCGGCGTCAGAGATTGTGCCTCAGATGTTCGTAACACTGGAAACTATATTGTTTAAAACGTTCGCTAAAACTATTGTCTAGGATTGCTATTGTTCAATTTTCGCAAATTGGCTTCAAGAAAACTACAGTTTTAGATTAACGCTTTTAACGTTGAATTATGTACCGCGCCCTCTTAAGGCGGCCGCCTACCTCACGCTTCAAATGCGTTGTAGTGTGTTCGTAAACAGGTTTTATCTACGAAAATGTTCCACGTGTGCTCATTGTGCCAACGCACGAAAATAAAACAAACTTCAGACAAGGTCGGAACCCCATTAAAAATACTGCTTCTAAGCCCTCCAACATGGCTAAAAACGGCCCTTTCAGACTTCCGTACTTCAAAATGTACTACCCGAATGTATGTGAAACTCAGATTGCGACCTGCATTGAACTTAGTTGCAGACTTTCCACCAATAAAATTTTATGGTCACCGCTTAAAGTCCCATAGTAAAAACCGTTCGGCTGGAAGCTTGTCGCTTTTGAGCCTCTCGCACGCGGGTAGGCGGTGCCCTTAAGATGGCCACCTGGGTGTATGTAAATTGCGCGTTCCAGGCCTACAAGTGCGGAAGCTGTAAGGTCGAGACAGCAGGACCATCACGCCTGAACATAGCCTCTAGACACAAGTCACTAACTGGCGTGCTGTCTTCTCCCAGACAACTAGCCTCTATGAGACATTCAGTGCTGGTACTGCCATTTAACGATGTATAATTAGGGCTGGGAAAATTTCGCGAATTCAATGGCCTGCATTTAAGAATTAAATATTCTATGAATACTCAAGTCCCGGCCATTTGTCCACCAGCTGCTACTCAGTGGAACAGCAGACAATGAACGAATAGACAGGGCTTGAGTATGCATAGGATATTTGATTCTAACATGCAGGTCATTGAATTCGCGAAATTTTACCATCATTTAATCGCGTGTTGCCAGAGCGCGTATAGGATTGAGAAATCTAAGCTACTGCTATAAGTATCCGTGAAATTGGCCACATGTAACTATAATAAAGGGACTGGAAAACTTCCGAGAGTTGATCTTAGAAAAGCTTGATTACTAGAGACCTGAAACATTCGCGAGTTCACTGACTCGTAGGCTAGCTTCCCAGAATATACGTGAAATCGTGCAGACAGCAGCTGTTTATTAGCTGCTCGCTGACAGTGAAATGGGCCTGCATTCAACTACAGTCTTATTACTGGATCAACTACTTCCAGGAAGTGTCGAGTAAGTCAACGGACAATTACGAACGTGACACATACCTACAGTTACTGGAACTCCAGCTTGCGCCTAAAAGAAAATGCGAATTTTTCAGGTCTCTATTGATTACAAACGCACTTACGTTTCATCCACGTCTGAGAGTTTATCACGTCGCCCTGAAGAACTCTTGAGCCAATCAAAAACGTGAGAGAAAACCAGGCTGAAATCGCATGCTGTCAGCTACTGGATGAAACTTGCTACTCAGTGGAAAAGGGAGCAGTGAACGAAATGTCGGGCCACAGAATGTGTAGGAATACAGAAGTGAAATAGCCGGCAGGACAGCGAACTCAGTCACACACGACAGCAAAATGGCTTCCCTGGCCAGCAACATGACGGTAACGCCTGCTGCCTATCAGCGTAAGGTGGCTGCCCTGCTAGCCGGCAGCCAGGCCAATAGGAAACCTGCAGTAACATGCAGGAACCAAACATACACGGGGCTGGTATCAACAACCTCAGGCAACCAATAAGCGACCAAGTTCGCCCGTATCAAATAAGCAGCCACGTTATTATACGTCTGTATTACTGTTTAGTCTGTGGTCGGGGTCTGACTATACATACACTGTAAAAAAACTTCCTAAAATGTTTAGGAAGTTATTATCCCAGACGCAATATGGGACAGTTACCATACTTCCGTCTTGTAAATATACAAACTTTTTCAAATGTTACAAGACAAGTCTGGTAACTTTAGTGTACATTTGACTGTTTTATAATTAGGTTTAGGAGTGTTACCATGGATGTCTGGGAAACTATTCTACAATACCTACTTCCTTAGCGATCCTATACGCACGTCTGTTAAATTTACAAACTATTTTAGAGTGTAGGACAATGGATTCTAACATGCAGGACTCGCGACTATGACGAAAATAAGTATTTAGTTGAGGCGAACATGAGATTCTCGGTGTGAGGTGGTAGAGGTGTTGATAGTCCCTCGTGCAGGAAGAGGTGGTTGTCTTCATCTCCGGGGTCATGCAGGGAAAGGCATACCTCACCAGCAAGTAGGTAGACCAACACGTGCAGGACTCCCCATGTTCCAAGGTCACGTGCTACACTGGGGTCAAACAACACGTCGCGTTACCTTCTTCAGACGTACCCCCGCCAGGTCGTCGTCAGCCTGTGGAGGTGGCGATACTGCGTCGTTGGTGTTGATGATGGGAACTATGTTGAGGCTGATCAGCTCCGACAACGTGCTGAACAAGTTGCGTCGAGTCTCCTCGTTGTAGAAGTCGGGCTTCGTCACTAGAACCTGTCCCACACCAATAACAACATCACACATACTGCTTACATGGGCAGGCCTAGCCGTCACTTCCCGAATCAGTCGTACATACCAAAAATAATAATTTTCATTTCAGAATTTATTGGCTTTTGGACATACGCCATTGCTCATGTTTTGCTGATCAAACCTGTGTTGAATGACAAAGTACGAAAACGAACAAGAAAAAAACAAATGTAAAACACACACACACACACACACACCTACACACACACACACACACACACACACACACACACATATATATATATATATATAAAGCAATCCCAGAGGAGTTCAGTCAGTTTTTTATTATTATTTTTTCGTTGATTTTAATTTGTGTTGTCTCTGGTTTTTTATTTGTTGTACATCTGTCCACTATTTATGTCTACTTCCACCTTTTATCATATTGGGAATCCAATATTTCTTTGTATCTGTGTTTTGTGTTTGGGTGTTATCAAATTCTTGTCTGAATTCTATCTTTAGAATTCTTACTGAGGTATTAATAAAAATAATATTAATATTATTAATAATAATAAATTAATTCTTCTGGAATTGTTTTTCTTAATATTTTTGTTTTTTGTGCGTTTTTGTATTTTGTCACTTTGTCTTTCATTACAAGTTCGGTGAACAGAACATGAGCAATGGCGTATGTCCACAAACCAATATATTCTTTCTAAGGTGACTGTTTTGTTACTGTTGCTCCCGTACCTAAACAAACAAGTGTTTCTCGTCACAAAATTAAGAAGACAACGAGGCTGCAACGGTTTCAGAAGATAGAAAATTTTTTAATGCATGCCCTGGGTGTCAAACACTTTGATACATCTACTGGATCAGACGTTATCGAAATAAAACTGATAAATGCATGGCGGTCAAGCCATGGGTTACTATTCATGCAGTTTATGCGACTTAAGGAAGAAAATATCGTAAAACCGTTACGTAGAAATGCTAGAAAGGGTTAGTACTACGTAGCTTAATATTTTCAAAGCACGATTTCGCAAAATTTAATTCTAATTATCTACGTAATTAAATTTTTATGGCGAATATTTAGCCCAAAATATATGAACTAATGTTTTGAAAAATTTAGCCTATACAATAAAAACTATTTCCAACATTTCTATGTAACGGTTTTGCTATATCTGCTAATTTTTAAGGTTTAAAAAATAAAACTTTCTATAGGGAAATGTAGTCTGAAACAGTAATATGGTAAAGTTAATTGTAGTTTTATTTAAGAATAATTTAAATAACTTTATGTAAACTGGTTTTATGTTTACTAAGAATAAAATTGTGTTTTTATAAACAATTTTTAAAGTTGAAACTATTAACCTTTAATATTTGTTTTTAAGTTTCTAATTACTATAATTAAATATTTTCTTTTTTCCACTAAATAAAGTGCTTCAAATAAATAATATACCTTATATGTACACACATACACATATCGTAATCAGGGATAACTTTGGGTTAATATTACAGTATCTTTATTTTTCATAATTATTATCATGTATTTGTCATCCTGAATTTACCGCAAGTAAAATTTTTCATTCAGGGCTACCATATATATGAACAAAATATTTATTGTAATGTACTAATGTCACTCCACGCTTCCAAAGTCACCCTCGCTTGCGGTGTTCGTGTGTGTGTGTGTGTATATATATATATATATATATATATATATATATATATATATATATATAAAACTGTGTGTATTGTAGGTAAAGTAACAGGGGATATGTTTCTCAACATGGCATATTTCAGCTGCTTGTTTTCTGCGCGGGTGCTGACGGCCTGCTACTCCTCAACACCTCGTAGTACCAAGAGTTAGTTTTACCAGCCCGCAGAAACTTTTATGACGACAACTCGGGTTACCGCAACAAACTGGGCCAGGGATTGTACGTGACCTCGCTGCGAGAACACACTCGCAATTTGTTCTACCTCCATGTAGTGGTAGGATGTGGGGGAGGGTACTCCCCGCTCTACAGCGCTCCAGAAGTTAGGTGAGGTATAACGAGTGTTCTTCCCAGTCGTCGCTGAGGAAGTCTAGTCGTACCAGATACTTCCTGGATACTGTGGTTGTTAAGGGGCAGTGTTACACAATTTTCTTGTATTTTCAGTTTTTCAGCCATAACATTTATTCAAATTATATTATCAACATTTTCTTTCCTACAAAGCATAAACTGCTTGACATAATTAATAAACGAATATTTCATTAATTTTTTATGCATAATCATTGCAAAAGAATTCTTAAAAATTAACCTGTAAATCCCCTTGCAATGATTCTACATGAGGAATTAATGTAAGATTCCACTATTGTTAATGTCAAGCAATTTGCCATGAATATATCCCATGCTTTGTTGAGGAGAAAATTTTGATAATTCAATCTGAATAAATATTATGGCTTAAAAATTGAAAATACAGAAAACTGTCTAACACTCCCCATTAAGAGTCCTCCTTAGATAGGTTGTGTTTACGTGCATGAAGCAGTAAGGCGATGGAGTGGTAATGGCGCCGCTGATCAGCGTATGTTATGCATTATCGCCTCTCCGCGCAAGCCACTCAGTTTGAATTACTTTACGATTATCCTCCTTCATATGGTACTTAAGGTGGTTACCGAAATTATTTTATTTTTTCAGCAGCATAGTTCAAAGTCTAACGCTCGTTTCTTTTGTTTTTTCTCGAATCCGGTTGTTATTTTTCCAGATACGACACGCTGGGAAAGTACTAAATAATACTGAATTTGAAATAAAAAAAGGTCAATTTTCTAAAATTGTCTACAATTGAAAAGAAATTCATTGCGTTTTATTATACATATATATCTTGGCATAGTCATTCACACTGATTTTTATTACGAATTATTTCATTTCACAAAGTCAATTGGTTTTCCTGTCTTGTGTAAAAACATTTATATGCAAATTTGGACTGTGATATGCCATTATAAAAAACTACGAAAGCTAAAAAAATTTTATTCCTGGGAAAAATTATCGAAATACATGTTCACAAAACTAACCATATCTCGTACAAACATAAAAATTAAAAGAAAAATTAAATTTTAGGCGAACTACTCCCTTAAGTACGTTTCGGAAGGGAAAAAAATCATAATTTTGTATTTGCGTGAAACTGTGTTGGGTTTGTAGGAGTTGCTTAGGAGTAAAATTTTCTCTTATACAAAAAAACTAAAAAAATTGTTAAACTAGCAAATATTCCCAGATTTCGGAAATCTTTTATAATACAAAACATTGTTTCAATTGGCTTTTATATACTTAATACACTAGCCAGTGACATCTACCTTTACTATGAATTATTCCTTGCATTATGTTGATTGATTTTTGGGGAGTGTATGAAGTAAAAAAAAAAAAACCTAATTGTTACTTTGGAAGGTCATCATAGCAAAACTGACTGAGCTAAATTTTTTAAAAGAGGATAATGTAATCTCAAGTAACGTCTAGAAAACGAACACTGTTTCTACAAACATAAAAGTATGTGTTTTTGCCCTCTGGAACGCCTAGAAATGTCGCGTTTGTATGTGTGAGGGTCATAATGGCGCCGTTGACCGACGGACGAAATGGAGCGTCACTTTTAAGCGTAAGCCACTCCATAAGCTTTAATATTATTCCTTTCATCATTTCCTATAAGACATTCAGCAGCCTCCATATCATTTTACCAGGGATAAGTATTGTTTAGATTTCAAAGGAATTTTGTATCCGCGTATCTTTCGAACACTCCTCGTATTTTCCCGCATACATTTTTTTTTGTTGTGATTTTAAGAGACCTGAAAATCATTATGTAATAACAACGATGAATTATTAATCACTATTAAGAACAGCGTAGTCTAGAATGTGTAATACTAAGTACAAAACAAAATTACATAAGTTTCTCTTATTGTATGCTTCCACACATTGTAACGTCTATTTTTATTTTTTCTAAACTATTACTAGCGTGCCTAAGACGAACGGATACTCTAGATGATAAACAAATATAACCACGGATATACTTTAGAAGAAAGAAATACAGTGAATATTGTTTTGAGATCATGATAAAGAGGAAACATGTTTTCCAACTAAGTCATTTGTACCTATATTAATACTTTGTACTGTTATCCCGAAAAATAATACTAAACTCTGATGGCAGTTTTAAAATAAATATTTTTGAGAGTCATATACGTAATGGAAGGTAAGAAGTTTTGCCGAAGAAGTAATAATCACAACTAGCTACAATATGTTTCAAGCGCATGTAAACAGACCTTTAACACCGATTCTTTCATTTATACTGCTATTGCAAGTATCCTTTTGTCAAGGGCCACACCTTTCGCCTCTCACCAAGGCGATCCGGGTTCGACTCCCAGCAGGGTTGGTCCACGTATTTTCGTGGGTGGAAATCGTACCGGACGTGGCCGTTGGTCGGCGGGTTTTCTCGGGGATATCCCATTTCCCCCGCCCCTTCATTCCGGCGCTGCTCCATACTCACCTCAAGTCACCCCTCACCAGCGCTAAAGACCTCTATGTTAAGTCCATGCTCTTTAGTTTTTAATGTATTTGTGATAATTATTTTTTAAGCTTAAACAAAATCTGCCTGATAGTTTTAATTTTTTTTACCGTGACCGATAGTTTTTTCAAAGTAAGAAAATATACGGTTTCAACTTAAAAGTCAACCAGAATTTCGTTTATTACATAATTAGCTTAAACCCCAATACATACTGCCACGAAAAAAATCAGCCAGCATGGAGAAGATGATTTCAAACAAAACTGCCAGATAGATTTTTATATCTCCTTTCGTACAAGCGTAAAAAATTGATATTTCTATAAGAAGGAGAAACTAGTTAGCATGGCCTTAAGTTCTGACCAAAATTTCTGTAACTCATTCAAGGCCCGATAGGGTGCAGATATCGTATAACCACTTCGTAGTTGGGTAAGATATAATTTTTACTACATAGACTAATTTAAAACTTGTTTCCCCACAGTAATAAATAACTGAATAACAAAAATTGTTACTTGAATGTCACATTAATTAACATGAATGCTGAACTATTATTTTCAGTTCTTCATCTTAATCAATTTACAAATTGGTTAGTTATTTCATTTCCTGCTGGTAATTTAATTTCTCAATTTCATTACAAACAACCTACTAAAAACTAGATATTTTCTAGTTGGGGTTATTTAATGTCTCAAATTTCGTATTAATCAACTTGAAAACTGAGTTGTTAGAAACCGTGTTTCATCTTAGCCATTTTACAAATTGGTTATTTGTTTCCTTTCCTGCAGAGCTTACCTGAGCAATCTTAACACCGTACTGTGCAAACATGGCGTCGTAGAGCGACATAAGTCCTGATTGGCCAACAGCAGCCGCCGCCCTCGGTTCCAGGAGCGTCCCAGCGTCCTGTAACCACACATAACCTCAATACTTTGTCACTGTTACCAACTTCGTTCCTCCACTGAGGAAAATCCTGTTATAATAATAAAAGTGCTGCTGAAATGCATGTATAAAAAAAGGTCGTTCGGAATAAAGTGAGCACTAAAGATTTTAACTTTGAAAAAAGTCACCAGCCGTTACTGCATATGATTCAACGTTAACAATAGTTACCTTACTGCTTGTATGGTTGGCAGCGAACTGCAGTAAGTAGTTCCGTGTATTTTTCTATTTAAATACAGCAACACTGAGATAAAATGAACTAAATTTGACTTAACTATGTTTTACATAATTAATAAACGTTTTTTTATCAAACTATATAGGTTCCTATCGACTGCAGAATTTATCTTAAACGCGCAAGCAATAAGTGACGTGTCCAGATAGGTTAGACATTTCCCGTCGTTGAGACGTTACGCGCGGAAAGATACGAATTTGCTGCAAAGATAAATTTTTGAGTGCTCAGTTTATTCCGAACCGCCTATAACTACATTCCTCGTATCCATATTGTTCCTACAGTCTCCACCTGCTGTTAATTCACCGGTTGTCTTATTAGTTAACGACTGAAATGGATAATGAGTATGTTTGAAAATACAGCTGGGGCAGTGCTGACCTCACGTGTGTGGTCCTTGGGTGACAATGTCTCGCGCATGCTGAGGGACATGAGCAGTTCCTGGGTGAGCTTCTGCTTGCCGAAGGCCACTGCACCGCTCGTCACCATGATGCACTCGCGACCCTCGATTTGGCATTCCGCCACCTGCAACATTTACCAATACCACACACCGTCAGGCATATACTCTATAATATTTCCGGAAGCAACGGTGCAGATTGTCCATAAATGTTTGCAAAATTATTGTCATTCCGTTTTATCAGGTAGTTTGCAGATCCTCCAAAAGCAACATTTATCAAAGCGTAGTTATACTCTGTCTCATGTGACTTTTCCATATTTTAACACTACACTTCTGAGAAGTGTTCTGTAAACAGAACTGCGGAGATCGTGCTTTTCCAAGAAGCTAGGAAGGTTTAAAGCTCCAAACAATGGACTGCCAGGCACATTTATTAGAAGATAAATGTCAAAATATAGAAAGGTTACACGAGACAGACTATACCTTCGGAAAACAATACCTATTCTACACTGCTTGGAAATTACACATTCACAAACAATTTATGCTGACTTGTAAAGAGTGTTTACATATACTGAATTCACGAATTGTATTTCTATGATATTACTGTATATATTCATCGAATATCTGAGAAGTGTGCAGTAGGTGGCTGCATCTCCTACAGAAACGTCAAGATAGACATCATCAGCTTAAGTTGCAAGACACAGCAGTACGAGCGTAGTACGGAATTGATTATATCTTCACTATATTTAACTAAGTAAATGGTTTATTTTTTGTGTTAATGAAACTGTAAACCCTCTTAAACTGATAACTGACACTGACCATTATTAAAGCGAAATGTTCAATAGTGAATAATTTCATATTTTTTAAATACCACTGAAAAATTTATTAATTCAAATTTAGAATCTCAGGCTATTTTTCCCGTCTAGACATACTAACAATTTTCTAAATGATTGGACATGTTTCGAAATATTTTACTGATGATTCAGTTGAAGGCCTCTGTAGCTAAGACAGTGCGTGTTGATTGTTGGGGTTCTTTATGATAACTCAGACTTGGTTTAATCTTCGATTGATAACTTTAACATTAGCTTGTTAACTACTCACACATCAGCATAGAATATTAAAGAACTTGACATATCTTGCCCAGACATGGCATGTTGATAGAATATTGATGAATGTATTAGCGTAAGTTGACAAAAAAATGGACTACATTCCTTAGTCAGGAAGATTCAGCTGCGAATCTTTCAAGTCTCTTTGTAAATAATTTATTATTTTAACTCATGTTTCTACTTGAATGATGCACGAATGATACAAACAGACCCATTGCAACATTGCCATTTTTTTTTAATAAGGAAGGATCTAATTGGCCAAAGGAGGAAACTTCAAGGCGAGATTTCAAAAGTGCTAAATCGCTTACAAGGTATAAGGTAAGTGGACTTCGCGTCTCGTCGACAGCGAGGTCATATAGACTATGAGACACAACTAGGTACAATGACAGCAGCTGGGAGAGGAGTCGGCCATGGTCTTTGTTATTGAACTATCTCAGCATTCGTCTGGATTCATTTCGGATACCTAAGGTAAACCCAATGCGAGTCCAAAGTGTTAAGTTGCGTCCCATTGCTTGGCATGTCCAATGAATACTAGACATTTATATTACACTATCTCAAGCAGAGTTTTAACCCCGCACATCTTTAACACCATGAGAACACTTCTCAAACACAGAGTTTGTAGTATGTACGCTTGTGATTGCCTGTTAATTAATATATAATTTTAAATCGAGGAATAAAAATAAGTTTAGTAAATACTAATGCAGTTGTACTTCAGCCACAATATTTAATGTTTCACGTCATGGTGATAGCTAATAACCATTATGCTTTTGGTGAACACAAATATGAACACTTACCACACAAAATAACTTATGACATCCTTAGTACATGGTAGTACAACAAATGAATCAATGGAGTGTCAAAAGATGTTTTCTATGTGGGAGATTTGACTTGATTTCATTTAATCAGTTACTGAGAAAACAAGAGCTAAAATTTAACTAATTGTAATGAAACTGTCACTTTTCCTTGAAGATAGAAGAAGGGTTATCTCACATTATTAACTGTAGGATTCACCACGTAACTGAGGACTGTGCAAATTTTCATAGTTAGTGATATTATGGAACTGAAAAGTGTAACCACAGTATGGGAAGTACTATCTAGAACATTAGACTTTGTTAACTTGATTGAAGTAAAATTTCAAATCAGATCGTTTGGAAAGATTTCAGACGAATATTGACAAAATCCAGAAAGGCTCACAAAATTTACTCGATAATTTACTTAATCATCATTGGTTTAACCTTGCTCATCATCAGAATAAGCTGGAGTAGGCATATGATAAACTGGAAAATGTGTGGACGACACACCAGATACATTCAAAACAATAGTCCAGTTGAAATATATGTAAGGCATTTAGATCATCGAATAAAAAGTCATGAAATGAATGTAATCTTTTCCTTAAAAATACAAGCAGGATGATGGATATCGAGATTCGTGTGTTATTATACTCTTACGGCAAATACAAATTTATTACATTTGAAGCACATTTTTAATTTTCACAATTTTTAAACCTTAATGACATTTGTGTTTTTTCTATGACTACCTGGAAAATCGTAGGTGACCGAGTAAACCTGATCACATTATTCAGCTCAGTTAACTCAATAAGTTTACTTTAAATAACTTGGGCATCTTGATAGTTAATCTTATTTTATAACTTTATTTAATCTAAAGATTATTATTTTCATATCCTCATTGAACTCTGTTATTCTAGTCTGTATTACGTGTGATGTCTTTACTCGTTTGTTGTTTAAATCACGACATAAATCATCATGCTATTTTCAGTTTTCTCATGGTATATCACTAGCTCATTTCTGCTTTATATTTTTAGTATTGCCTTAGATTTATGTTTGAAATGTCATAAAATAATTGTAAATTGCAGATAGAAATTCACTGTTTGAAAATGAAAAGTACGGGCAAAAATATCCAGAATTCTTCGTAAAATAACGGATACTCAATTTCGTTGGGTAACGAAATCCTTTGTAAAATTACGTACAATCCATTTTCCTCATAAAAATTAAATGTCTTAAATTATTGGCACTCCATTTTCAAGAAATACGTAATACTCTTGTTTAATATGTTTTCCTATAATCGTGACGTACCACTTATTAACCTGAATAAATTTCACGTATTTGCCAGGATTCGAACCCATGACCATAGAAATACCAGGCAAACACTTTATCCACTGTACCACAGTTACAAGTTAGTCAATAGGTGAGATCCATGCAGAGGTGAAAGACCAACTATATTAGAGATCATTAATAGTGATCATTAATACGGTCAATCATTCGTAAACTGGGAGAAAACGGACAAACTTCCGTAAACAAAAAATTCCGGAAGCCACTTCCGTATAGTTACAGTACTTATCTGTAAAAATTTCCGTGAATTTACGGAAGTTTTTAAGAGTTCTTATGGCCCAGTGAAAGACAAGGCAACATCCTCAATGGACGACTTGAAAAGAGGCGGAGCTTCAGTCAGGTGTGGGAAACAATTCCTATCTCCATGGATACCGCAGCCGAACGTAACCTTCATTTAGCTGTTTGGCTTCACATGTCCCGGATGAGACGTACGCCAAGAAAATTTATTATTTGTATGGAATTTGCCGCTTTTTCAGGTAAACATTAATCTTATGTATTTGTGTATCTTAACCATGAAATTGAAACTAATATTTTTTAACCTTGCGTGCAAAGCTATGAATGCGCAAAATTTTTGCTTTCTGCAATTACCAACTAACAAATCAGCATGTTTGTAAACAAGTTTTGTTTCCCATAGTATTTCCCCTGCGGTGACGTCAGGGGGCGCGTACTTCAAGTCGTCCATTGCGCCATTAATCAAGTCGTATTATTATTAAAACTGCCTGATGACTGCAAGAGCCGTGACTTGACCTGCTCCACGATAGAGGCCAGCCGCCCCAGCGCCAGGCCATTCTCGTCCTCGCGAGTGATGACGGCGCTGCCCAGTTTGACTACCAGTCTGCGCGCGTATTTGAACTGACTGCGGTCGTTGAATGTGGCCTGCCTTCGCTCCACTCCTCCGTGTGGTGTCCGCTTTCCCTCCGCCTGGTGACCCTGCAACACACAACTCCCACTGCTCACAACACATATATGTGTTCTCATTTCTCTACTGAACTTTTTAACTGACTCGCGGAGAGGAGCTGCTTTCTTTGTCGTCAAATTTTTTTTGTGTGAAATGTAGTGGCGGCTCGAGAGTTGTTGGTAGGGAGGACACAAGTTGCCGAGAACTGCACACTCGTGTTAACAGGCCAACGTATAGCACTGGTCATGAAATATGTACTGGCTGCTTATTGTGTTGTAATATGTCAGTAATAAGCGGCATCTACATACCAGCGTGTCAGTGGCTGCAGCGTCAAATAGAGCACAACACTATATAGTTCTCTGCAACTTGTGCCTTCCGTGGCAACAACCTACGATCCGCCACTGGTAAAATGTAACAATTTTCTACCCGTTGACTGCTTTCCCACACCAAAATTAAGTGAAGAAAGTAAGTCTTATGAAATTTACCTGGTGAAATTAATTTTTGTTTACCAACGATGCAACACTTTAACTCACAACATTTGTTACATTTCTCTAAAAACTTTTACGCTAAACATTATAATATTCAGAACAAACAAAGAAAGTTCGTAATTCATTAAGTTTTATTAACAACATAGCTGTTCTGTAGACGAGACATTAAGTCATAAATAGACATACCACAGTTATTAATAATCCCACCAATACATGCCTATCTACCCCAGTTACAACGATCCCAACAGTCATAAACATACCTACCTGCCCTAGTTACCAACAATCCCAACAGTCATAAACATACCTACCTGCTCTAGTTACCAACAATCCCAACAGTCATAAACATACCTACCTGCCCTAGTTATCAGCGATCCCAGCAGTCGCTTGGAGTGAGTTCGGGGAACAGCGGAAAATAGAATCAAGATAACAGGGCCGAGAATCGAACCCAGTTCCTACTGACTGTGAGTTCATTTATTTGACCACTGCTCCGCCTATATTGGCACGTGATAAAGGAGAGCCTTCATATTGGCAGTTAATTCTGTACTCCAACCGCATGACCATAAAGACGTCGTCAATTCCCTGGGGCGATGTTAACCTCAACACGGGAATGTCTAAACGTCTGCGAGGCGCTGTCTGGGAGATCTTACCTCTCCGTCTCACTGCCTGGTCATGGAGCGAGGAAGGGGGATCGCGTGAAGGCACGCCGTCAACAAAGCGGTCTGTTAAATGGGGTGAGGGGGGAATTCATTTGACGGAGGTTGTCTGCGCGGGGTCTCCAGTCTTCTGCCGCGCGCTGGTCGACCTTTAAAGACGTGGAATGCGGCGCCAGCGTGGTACGAGGAATCCTCTGGCATCTCTGCCAACAACCCATTCCCCTTTACCCCTTACCATCCAGTCAACTTCGTCTTCGACAAATTTTGACATTGGAGCTGTGGTGGCCAAATGGTCACACCATTCGCCTCCCACCAAGGCGATCCGTGCTCGATTCCCGGAGGGCTCGGTCCCCGGATTATCGTATGTGGGAATTGTGCCGGACGATGCCGTTAGTACGCGGGTTTTGTCGGGGATCTCCCGTTTCCCCTACTCCTTCATTCCAGTGCTGCTCCATACTCATATCATGCCACCCCTCACTAGCGCTGAAAGACCTCAATGTTGAGCGCTGACCAAAATCTCTTTACTCACCCACTTTTGACGTTCCACGATAATTGAGCTGTGGGATCAGCAGAGCTGATTTAACCACAGAGTATATAGGAATACATTTGAAATAGCCAGTAAGACGGCAAACTCAGTCACATAAACCAGCAAAATGGATTCGCAGGCCAGCAACATGGCGGAAATGCCTACCGCCAATCAGTGTAAGGCAGCAGCCCTGTTAGCCGGCAGACAGGCCAATATGAAACCTGCAGTAACATGCAGGATCCAAACATACACGGGGCTGGTATCAACATCCTCGGGCAACCAATAAACGAACAAGTTCGCCCGTATCAAATAAGTTACCTTGTAATTTCACGTCTGTATTACTGTTTAGTCTGTGATGGAACGTTATGAAAACACATTGGCTCCAAACTTATCATACAATTGTGGGCCCTGCTACCTTTGGACGTGGGTAGAAAGTGAAAAAAAGCGAAGATACTTTGTGCTCAATCAGGCTCCAAAACCATGTAGCACATTTAGCATTATATGATTCGATGGTGATTATTTGACACAACTAAACTATTTGCAGACGAATAGCAAACGTTGAGTATTTTACAACCGAATTTTCATTGACATTGCCAAAGAAGATCACGCAAAAAATCATCGGACACGTAATTAAGACCATAATCCATCTCATGTACTGCTTTTACGATGATTAAACGAGAACAGACATTTAAACATTGTTGCATTTGTTTTATTAAAAACAATGTATACTATGTTAACTAATTTTTTTCAGCACAAAATACTCAGTGGTTTCAGACAATTACGGAATGATGAAAATTCCCATTAATAGACTAATTAGCCAAATCCGTATAATTGTTTTTGTTGAGAAAAAATTACACTACGTAGTAAAACAATAAAAACCAAAAACTGTGCAACAGATTTTCGAGATCAGCTCTCGTTTTGGAATAAAAAATAAAAACTGTGAAAGCAATAGAAATAATGGCTCATGGCCTTGGTGAAAATCTATCAAACTGTCATATTTTCCTTCGATAGATTCATTGATTCTCTCCCTATGACTCGAATACACAAACTCTGCTACCTACTTTCCTGTTGTCACTGAATATGTGAGGGCATAGAGTAATCGTAGGAATATGCACATTTGTAAAGCAGAAAGACGCAGTTGGGAAACATGTTAATTTTTATTTGGCAGATTCCTGAATTTGGGCTGCGTCCGGAAAATTTTCTCAAAGTTTCGACAGTAATTGAAACAACCCTTCATGGATACTACGAGCAAACAATAAACCGGTACCAGGCATATTTTGGTCTCAAAGGATGTGTTTCCTGAGTCGCTGTTTCCTTCACATAATCACTACCAGACCCACATTTGTGGACACAATTCTGTGAGGCTAGGTCATCGTATCAGTAGCAATCCATTTGCGTTCTCATTGGTCAGTGAAGTGAAGTGAGGATATTTTGGTCGGCACTCAACATCTATGTCCTTACCGGAGGGTAGAGGTGACATTATGCGAGTATGGAGAACCACCGGAATTGGGGGGGGGGGAGGGTTGGCGGAAACGGGAGATCCCCGAGAAAACCCGCCATCGTCCATTCACGATTCCCGGGGACCAAACCCTCCGGGCGAACGTCTGCTCAAGCAAGTTGCTGTCATTATTTGTGAAACTCGTACTTAAAGATTCTGAAACAACAGCAATCTTTCATGTTATATGAGTACTATAGACAGTAATTTTCGTTTTGTTTTTGTTTTTATATTTATACCAATTAATTGTCTTCTTATTTTATACATAAATTGTGACAACAGTTTGCTATAGGAAAATATTTTTATCTGTCATTGTTTTTTCGTAATTGCTCGTCGAAGTCAAAATTGGCATTTTACGGTTTTAAGTACGACACTAAAACCAACTGACATACCTAACTTAAAAAAATTCACAGTAAATAACGACGTTGTAAGCTACAAGGTATTCTCTATAAAAAGACAAAATATAATCAATATTTGCATTAAAAAATTTTTTAATTTTAATTTTTTTTAATTTTAGCATTTTTATTTAAATAAAAAATTATTTCATCAATTGTTTTATGTAGGAGAATGTGATTTTTTTCTCAGTTTGGTATGTCAACTGGCATTTAGTGTCGTATGTTCTTAAAACCGTACTTTGTAAAACCAATATGCAAAAACCATGGTTAGTGAAAAAATTCATAAGAGCAAGATGTAGTCACAATTTATGAAGATGAAAATATCTGGTACAAATATTAATATATAAAAACGTACTGGTGAAAACTCCTGTCTGCCGTCTACCTTGCAACTTGTACAACTGTCCACTTACTGAAGAAACAGCCAATAATCACGTGACTGACACAGAGTGTACGCAGGAATAATTGAACCATCAACAATGTTCCGGTCCTATTAATACATCAAACAGAAAATAATGTATTTAAATAATGGAATTTTTTCGAAGATTTCAAACGAGGACAGTTTTAGAATTTTTTGCATTAAGGACGATTTCCAACTCGAGAGCAGAACGTTAAATTTAACCCTGTAGCCAGACCAGTGGTGTTACAAAGTTTTATCCTTGAAATATGGAACGATGGAGGAAGGGGGGGGGGGAGGAAGGTGCTCTATCCAATGAATGTCCATTGCTATTAGGTAAGTATAGGAAATGTCTTAATTTCCTGAAAACACAAAAAATCTATGAAATTCTAATGTACTTTACATTTTTATACCGGTGTTTTAAATAAACGCTAGACTCGTGTTTACAAATGTCTTAATTTCCTAAGAATATAAAAGCTCTACGAAAATCTAGGAGAATTTACATAATTTGAAAATATATCTGGCGAGAAAAGTATGAGATTATCCTTTCTTCTTCGTTGGCTCGCGGCAGGACCGGTAGCTATAGTTTATTCCACGTACGAGTGATCTTATCTGAGAATTGTGTAGAGACAAATATTCTCTGTTTCTCGTTATGCATCGCTGTTCAGTTGGCACGCATGGCTCTCGTAGCGCTACCAATATATAGGTCATTCGGGATAAAATGAGCCCTAAAAATATAACCTTTGAAAAATATCACTAGCCGTTACTGCATATAATTCAGCATTTTTGTCTTACTGCTTGTATGGTTGGCAGTGAAATTACGCAATAGAGTTCCGTGTGTTCCCTTATTTTAATAAAACACATAAATTAAATCAACCGAAATCGACATAATTGTATTTTATATATTTAACGAACATTTGTTATTAAATTGTTTCGATTCATGCTGACCGCACCCTTTATCTTACACGCGTAAACATCAAGTGACATGTCCAGACAGGTTAGGTATGTCCCGACGTTAGCCGTTACGCGCGGAAAGATATGAATTGGTTGAAAATAGAACTTTAGCAGTGCTTTGTTGAGTGCTCACTTTATCCCGAACAGCCTATAGAGATCTCGGAGGCGACGAGTTCTTCAATAGCCACCGCCAGGAGCGGTTCGGTTTATTGGATCTGGTGTCGGGAAATTCGGCACATCACGTGTTTGAGGTTTGAGATGTTCTGGAATATTCTAGAGTTTAATAGAGTGACTTGTTAATGGATATTGATTCGCAGTGGCTAGACCACTCCAACCAAGACGACTCGGGTACGATTCCCGGCGGTGTCGGTGCCCGGATTTTAGCACGCGGGAACGTGTCGGACGATGCCGTTGGTCAGCGTGCATTCTCTGGGATCTCCTGTTTGCTCCGCTCCGTCATTCCGGCTCTGCTCCATATCACCTTATGTCCCTACTCACTAGCGCTTGAGATTTTAAAGATGTAGATGTCAAGTGCTGACCAAAATTCCTTCACTTCAATTATAGGGCGACGGATGTGAGTCTTTGAGACGGAAAGGGGAGGAGACCATCCGCCATATTCACACGAAAAAAAAACGTGTTGGTTACCATAGCAACATGTATAATGTGGCTGAAGTGTTGTCCAACCATAACCTCAGTTCTCAATACGCCTACACCACGGTCGTAGAAGAAGAGGTCTGGACACTCGCCTGGAAACTTGACACCCTTGTTGTTTGGCTGCAGTTCGCCAAGTTACCGAGAGTGTTGTGCTTTATTGGCGCTGCAATCAGAGCGGTAGGGCTCAACCACTGTTTACATTACAAAGTAAATAAAGATTGCTGGAGCCATGCTTTAGGATTGTAAGTGAAGGAAGTATTTCATAAATCGATAAAAAAATACGTTTTGATAAACAGTTTATCTTAATGGGAGAGAAGTGGGCGGAGTTTGAGCCCGACCGTCCTGATTGCAGCGCCAAAGACGTACAGCATTCTCGGTAACTTGGTGAACTGCAGCCAAACAACAAGGGTGTCAAGTTTCCAGGCGAGTGTCCAGACCTCTTCTTCTACGACCGTGACCTACAGGAACAGATGGCTGCATTCCGCCATGTTGATACGTGAATAATCTAAGTCAGCTTGGCTTCAGTATAGGCTGGTAATGCTCCAACTTTATTTTTTCTCTCGTCTCTGTCTTATGCTCTATTACGCAAATTGAAAAAAAATTAAAATATACTACATGAAATTAATTTCTGAAAATTACATTGACCTGTTAAACTTGTTAGTGAAACAGATTGTACTTGCAGCGAACGGACAATTCAGTTTACACGACAAGTGAATAGTTGCAGGTAACTGGAACTGGGCTATATGATCCGGAAATTAATTTCTTCGCTATCCGCGCGTTGTTCTTGGCGTGGCTGGTCAGAAGAGATGTGAGCTGGCATGGGGCAATGTTGGCGAGGATGGCAAAGGGGGGGGGGGGGGGTTATATGGGTGGCCAGGAATCTGGGTCGTCGGGATGATTTGCGTCGTCGTCGAGTGTCGCGCGGGAAATTCGCCCTTTGATAACTCGGCGCCTCGCGCTTCCGTGGAACATTAGAGTTCTGTATTTGTAACTGGGTCGCCGAAATAATATAAATTGAGGGAGCTTTTCTTTAAAACATCACCATACACTGTAAAAAAAAACTTCTTAAAATGTTTTTGAAGTAATTAACCTAAACACAGTATGGGACAGTCACCATACTTCCGCCTTGTAAATATGCAAACTGTTACACTTGTTACAATACAAGTCTGGTAACTTTAGTTTACAGTTGACTGATTTATAAAAAAGTTTAGGAGTGCTACCATGGATGTCTGGGAAACAATTCTACCATACCTACTTTCTTAGCGCTCCTATACGCACGTGTAGCAAATTTACAAACTATTTTTAAAGTGTACTTACACGAGATAATAATTCGCACAGTGAATTTTTAATCGAAAAATAATTTTTCTGTATGCAGAAGCAAGTATTCTTTTTATCTCGTTTTAGGTAGCTTGTTATCTTGACTGTTTGTTTGTCTGGTTGGTAACAATGACTCAGGACAGCAATGAGTTAGAAACTTGAAATTTAAACATAACTCGTAACTGGAAGATAATGCAATATACGAGGGAAAAAAATGTGAAAAAAATAATACTATTGAAAAATTTGATATTTTTTTAAATTTTGATACACCTCGTGTTTAATACATATGACTGCAAATATTTAACACACCTAAATATTACACAAATAAATTTCTCTCAAGAAAATAGTGTAAGATTTAAAACGAAAGAAACGTTGGGCGAGTGCAATATACGATTGTCGTATAGTTGACGGAAGTCTTTAACGGTTTTATTGGACTTCAAATGATATTAACTATTGTGTGAGTTTTCTCAACGAAAGCTATTCCCTACACTTCTTTCCACTATCTACTACATGCTCAGCCACGTTTTTCGTTTTATATATTATACGTTTTTTACGGGAGATATAATTTAGTTATTTTAGTCTGTTTTAAAACGCGGTGTATTAACTAACGATTTTTAATATCATTATTATAATTACGAGATATCTTTTTACCTGACCCAGTGATTAATTTAGCCTCTTAAGGGCGCTGCCTACCTTAAAGCCACGGCGGGAGCAAGCATAAGGTTTTACAGGCTAATTGATTTTCCACCTGGCTCAGTAACGGTTGAAGTTACATATATGTAGGGAAAGGAATAATTCGCGAGTTCAATGATCTGCAAGCTAGAATCCATTGTCTTGTATATACTCAAGACCCGACTATTTGTCAATTATCCCCTACTCGCTGCAACAAAATAGACAATAAACGAATAGCCGGCTCTTTAGTATGCATAGGATAATGGATTCTATCATACGGGTTATTGAACTCGCGAAATACTCATTTCCCTACATATATGCCACCACTGACTTTTTTGTTCGCCTCAGTGCCGCGTACATTGCTATGGATCGTTTTGGCAGTTTTTTTCAATACCCTGAAAATTATGGGCAAAAAATAATTTTTATACTCAAACGACACGCGAAAATGACTATTCATAATTTCTTTTCTGCAATTTTATTTACGTAGCAATATTCTCCTTTTCTCGGCGCAGAAAATTGTTTTTGTCCGGAAGCAATATCACAAAAGGTGACCGAGTGCCATTGAAAATAATGTAACATGTAAAACCCTATTATTTCTCCGCCAGGGCTCCGAGGTAGGCAGCGCCCTTATGTCGCAGTTTGCACACAGGCATAGCGCATCGTATTGTGGAATATGACGTGCAGTCTCTACTGTTTATTTCTAATAAGGTTATAACGAACTGTATGTTCTATTTCAGTATGGACATACTGCATTTAAAACTCATTTTAATTTGCATTTAATAGACTACGATATATTCAATATTAAAAACATAGTATGTATAATAACAACTTATATCAACGCCTCTCCTAAATTGTCACATATTAGATATTACCTCCTTCAAAAAAAAAATAATGCAGTTCAATAAACCGAATTACCAATAAATAACAAGAATTAGCAAAGTAAACACGAGTATCGATGTAAAATTAAAATTCACAAACGTAAGCTTTAAATCTGAGTGTATGTGCATGTGTTTATTCAAACACTTGTGGCCATTAAAATAGCTACACAAAGATGTGATTTATTTTGGTCAGCCCTTAACATCGAGGTCATAGGTTCCGTCTACCTACCTGCTTTGTGAACAGCGTTGCAGCATCCTAGAAGAACTATTTTTTTTCTAAGAAACTTCTCAGCCGGTTTCTAATGTGTGCGTTTACGAAAAGAACAAACACTTCAAAATATATTAGAATGGTAGTTGCAAAACATCACGCGAGTTAGAAAAATCATTTCGGAGCCCTTGAAAATGGCCGAAATGTTTTTTTTAAACTACTATATTTGAACAACTACTGAAGGGATTCTTGTGAAACTACGTTAGAAAGGCGTATGAGATTTTACTTTAAACTTTCCAGCAATAACAAGATGGGATCATCACTGGAAGTGTCAGTCAGGCGAGTGATCTACGCCACTGCACGTTGTTTCAGTGTCTTGTAGTAGAGGTGATACCGCACCAGATGAGCCGGTCAACATCGCCCTTGTTGCCGTGCCTCACTCACACAAACACACACGGCCACCAGCTATACATAGGATGTAACTGTCCACGTTTGATGCGTGGAGACAGTGAAGCGATAAGGTTCATATTTCCAGACACAGCAGTAACAGCATCGCTTCTATTAGCGGCGCGCCGAACTGGCGTAAAGTGTTTTCCTACTACTATTTTTCCTGTGGGTGTTAAAGCTGTGGCCCTAAAAATTTATTTGTAGAGCCCAACATATGCTTCCAACGTTGTGTTTTACGAATACGGGTGGAATTTTTCCAGTTACAGCTGAAAATATAACAACTTTTTTTTGTCAGGACCTCTACAGCACGTTTTTTTACTTAATGCAGTTTTAAAATGATAGAATTCTAGTTTTAATAGTTTTCGTTTCATATAAAAACTATTGTGAATGAGTTTAGCTGTTTGCGTAGAACATAATAGGCGCTGCACTCTACAACACCGTTCATACGTCACGTGCAATTTTAATCACAATTTTTTATTTGTACGAGGTATTTATTTTTCTTATTTTAGACACAAAACGTGGCTAAATTTGGGTCTTAAGAAAATTTTTTTAACTCTCATAGTTTTCGCGTAATGACTTGTTAAAGTCAAAATTTGCATGTAACGTACCAAACTGAAAAAATTCACAGTGGATAAATACGTCACAGGCTATAATGTCATGCACATAAACACAAAAAAAAAATTTTATTGTATTTAAATAAAAATGCTGAAGTTTAAAACAAAAATTAAAAAAAAAAATCAATAATTTTTTCAAAATACAAAACCATTTTATTTTGTGGTTAAACATAGCTGAATTTGTAGCCTACAATACCGTTATTCACTGTGATTTTTTTTTTCAGTTTGTTAAGTGAGTTGGTTTTAGTGTCGCCCTTAAAACGGAAACATGCAAATTTGGCTTTAAGGGTGCGGTATACAGCAATTTTCATCATCATTATTTTGTTTTGCATTTATACCAGAGTTTTTTCTTATTTTAGACACAAAATGTGACTAAATTTGGCTCTTATGAAATTTTTTTATCTCTCCTAGTTTTCGCATAATGGCTTGATAAAGACATATTTTGCATGTTTCCGTTTTAAGGATTACACTAAAACCAACAGATAAACCAAACTCAAAAAAATCACAGTGGATAAAGACATTGCAGGCTACAATGAGATGCTTATAAAAATAAAGAATAAAAATTATTTGTATTTAAAATAAATTATGGAATTTTTAAAATTTTGATTTTCAGTTTCAGCATTTTTTTTTAATTCAAATAATTTTTATTCTTTAATTTTATGAGCATCTCATTGTAGCCTGAAATGTCTTTATCCACTGTGATTTTTTTGAGTTTGGTATATCAGTTGGTTTTAGTGTAGTCGTTAAAACGGAAACATGCAAAATATGACTTTAACAAGCCATTACGCGTAAACTATGAGTGATAAAAAATTTCATAAGAGTCAAATTTAGTCACATTTTGTGTCTAAAATAAGAAAAAAACATCTGGTACAAATAAAAAATGTAATAATGGTGATGAAAATTGCGGTAGACCGTGCCCTTAACGAGTCATTACGCAAAAACTATGTGAGATAAAAAAATTTGATAAGAAAAAAATTAAGTTACATTTTTTGTCTACAATAAGGAAAACATAAATAAATTGTACACATATAAAAAACATGGTGACGAAAATTGTGGTAGACCGCGTCCTTAAGTCTGGAGAGCGAGCTGGCCACTATAACTTTCTCGTCCAAACTGTCGACCAGAAATATAATAGTGTATGGGCGAGCATTATCATCCATGAAACGGAACTATTATCTCTTTGAACCGCTAAATGGTACCGTACACTTAGCGGGGTAACTGTGATAACTCAAAATTTTGGTTTTTATGTTATTTAATGACGAAAGTTTCAAGCATTAGCTATAAGGATAAAATGAATTATTTAAAATACTCGGCTCAGATTATCTGTTTATTTACCAGAAAACCCAAAAAACTAATATGTTAAATTGTTAAAGTAACCCCGAAAATGGTCAAATAACCCCGGTTTACGGTACGGTATAAGCATCTTTGGACTACAAATATATGTACGTGTGAAGTGGGTTGCTAGGTGGCTTATCTGGTACTCTGTCATAGTTGGCCTCGGCACGTCATATAGCTAGCTATATTTGAGTACCCGTGTCAGATTACACAACTTTGTTATCGCTGCTCTGACCACGAGGAGAAACAAACGTCACGTACGTCTGCCAGCAAATTAGCTTGCGAATTACAGTTTTCAGAATCCAAAAGTACATTTTTTAATAAAGTGACCATCGTGAATTTCCATAGCTGCGGCCAGCGGAAGTGCGCGGCGCCTTCGACGTCACAACTCTGCACGCAAGGGTCACATTGCCATATATTCCCGCTACGCAGTGTTTTATTTATATTCTGGTAAGATGAAGCAGTAAATTGAAATTTGCATGAAGTTGTTATTTTGGCCTGGGGGGGGGGGGGGGGGTGACATACTTTGCTGATGAGTGACATTTATAAAAGTCTCGTCCGATAGTTTTGCTGTAATTTTGAAACAATATAAAAAAACACATACTTTGTATGTTGAAGAATCCCTAAATGGTTTTGTCACAAGTACATCATTATTTGCACGTAATTGGTTTTGCTAGCAATAAACCTCATATTTGCATATGTTTACGGCCAAAGAATTATAAATGTTATTATGTAAAAAGCATAAATCAAGATATGTTTTTTTTCGAACGGACATTGCATTAGTTTACATATCGCCTGCATATAATTGTACACCACATGACTGCTCTTAGTTTTTCCAGAGTATTTCTTTAAAAAGATTTTGAGTTTTTTTTCACCAATGTGAAAAAAATAAAAACCTATCACCTAAATACGTCCCTGCTTACAGGGTGACCACAACGAAGCACTCTGTACTTACACCGTACAAGCCTACGGACGTACTATGGCGGCGGTTACAATACGAGCGAGTAAACAAAGTTATTCGAGTAAACACGACACGGTGATAAGGACCGGGGTCCAGCGTGTAACACGGTTCGAAGTTCTGAGCACGCACTGAGCTGCTGTGCCAGGAGACGCGAGATTATCTAACACTTGAACACGTCTTGTGTATAGATGTGGTATTCCCAACTGTGGAACAAGGTATTGACTACTAGTCGCTCAAGATAACCTACTATTTTATTGCATTATCTTGGCTTCTGGGTGTGAGCCGCGTCAGATGTTGGTCTTGATACGTTTCAGCAGCCATTGCAGCTGCCATCAACAAGTCACAGAATGCCTAGGAATACAGAAGTGAAATAGTCGGTAGGATGGCGAACTCAGTCACACACGCCAGTAAAATGGCTTCCCTGGTCAGAAACAAGGCGGATAAGACTACCGCCATTCATCGTAAGGCGGCTGCCCTGCTAGCCGGCAGCCAGGCCAATAGGAAACCTGCAGTAACATACAGGAACCAAACATACACGGGGCTTGTATTAACAACCTCCGGAAACCAATAAGCGGCCAAGTTCGCTCGTATCAAATGGACCAGCTGAGTAGCTTGCGCGGAGATACATACACACACGTGGGTTCAGGGCAGTGTCTCACACATACAAACGCAGCCTATCTTGGGAGGCTCTTTAAGAGAAGTCCTCGACTGGCGCATGGACGGCGTTGCAGCGTCTCACGCGTGTTCTATTTTACACGAAACAGTTTAACTTATTCATATTATGCTTATCTACGAAAATAACACACACTTGAAACCACGCTTCTATTTTTTCAAAAATGCAGCACGCTTGTTTGAAACATGATATTCGGGCCTCTCAAAATGGTTAAAAACTGTTTTTTTAGACTGTTTTAACTCCGAAAATATTACCTGAATACGTAAAGTGCAAAACGATAGGCATGCGTTGTTCTTAACTTCATACTATTCAGAAATAAAATATTGGGGCCACCGTTTAAAGTCCCATAGTAAAGAGACTACAACGGAAACCTTGCACGCCATTTTGGCGCTGCGAATAGAGGTGATATGCTTCTCGTCAAGCGTGGGACACTGGCTCTTATCGCTACGCTGTTCCCACGCGACAAAGGTGGACATTTGACACCGCGAAGGACTCCTCTTAAGGCGGCTGTCCTGTTTGCAAATGAATACAAGCCGTTTACTGATATTTAGGACCCGTTAGTTTTCGCAGAAATATTTTTACACCAACTTGTTTCCCTACCGTACGTGTACATCTGCAGTTTTTCATAATGGTCAGTGGTAGGATGTTTTTAATTCCCAACGACTTGGGTTTATACCCACCAATCACAGACGTGGGGTGTCCCAGTAACCTTGTTCTGATTGGCTCAGTCAAATAAGTGACGCCTCTACGCTAAGACACGCTGACAATAACCACATAATGAGGTGGAAGCGAAAATTACCGGCCCCTACTAACGGTGTACCCGAATTCACATTGGCCTAGTCAAATGGGGACGCACAAGTGTCGAAAGAAGAATTTAGGGCATTTAGAAGCTTCATAAGGCGCTTACGAAAATTCACCTGCTGGAGTAGGGTAGGTTATCTAAGTCACGTGATCAAGTTTTGTCGATCACCAGGATATGATAACTAGGGCCCTGTAGTTCTCGCGAAAATATTTTTGCAGCACTTTGTTTCAGTATATTACGTGCGCACCTGCATCTCTGCTATGTGGTCAGTGATTGGATGCCGTAACACCCAGCGTGTGGAGGTTAAACCCGCAAATCACAGACGTATTGTGTCACAGTTATCCATGTACTGATTGGCACAGTCGAATGAATAACGACTCTGCACAAAAACACTCTGCCAATAATCATGGAGATGAGCTGCAGGTGTACACGTAATACTGATACAAAGTGGGGCAAAAAATCATTTCGCGAAAACTACTGGGCCCTACTGATAACTCTTGTAATGCTACTCAAGGTTTTATAATGACTGAAATAAAAATGAACGTCCGCATTTTCTAATTGACGAATATTTTGCTAAGTGATACACTCACAATGAATTCTTTACACACAATTACTTTCATATTTAAATATAATATTAGTTTTAGTAGTTCAGCTAGAGAGCATCAGTTGGAATTTCGATCACGGATAGACTTACCTGAGGTAAAATCTCAAACACCAAAAACACGAACTTTTGGCTCAGCTACCCTAATCTCGTGAATTTACATAAGCCCCTATTGTAACATATAGAAAACTATTAGATGCACCCCACGATAAATCACTGGACTTAATATTCTGTAAATACCATAGCATTTTGCCAGTACATATTACGAGAACTAAAATTTTGTACCCGTGAATATTGAATTACATTTAAGACACTTTAATAAACTAGTCCTTAAGTTCTTTTATGAGTACATAATACTCTGCTTGAACTCCGCGCTACTTTATCACATGTACAACTTAGCCAACAACTGGAGAAGCAGCACACACACACACACACACACGCATATATGTGTGTGTGTATATATATATATATAATTATCGTGTCACAGTGTTTGTTTCCATAACTCTCCGAAACAGCTTAACACCGATTTCAACGAAATTTTGCATATACATTCGGTAGGTCGGCGAATAGGTTTTTATCTATTTTTATACTCCTAAGTGCTATTGTTTAGTAAATATTTTTAATTTAATAATTTTAGGACCCGGTCGATAACTGTGTAAGTGATAATTGATCAGTTATCCCCACGAGCTGATACCAGTCTATCTCCACCAGGTGTCGCTGCTCTATTATTATTATTTATTAATTTCTTTACTATTTGACTTCTTCCACTTATATACCACATCCTTACACACTTACAATAAGTTATTTATGTGACAAAACCACAACGTTTGTCGGGGCAGCTTATATATATATATATATATATATATATATATATATATATATAACCAACTTTAGACAGAGTGTACACAGGACTGTGGAATACAACCAACAAATAATTGGTTATTGTGATAAAAGTATGTTAGTAGAATACCAAAAACTCGTGAGAGCTGTAAGCATTCAGTAACTGAAGTGACCGTCAGGCAACCGGTTTTTTTTTAAATACAATAATACGGGGAAATGTTATGAGAAATACGGATAACCGTAATCAATAGTTAGAAGAACGTACCATGATTTAGAATTTAGTCTAGTATGAACTCTCAACTGATAGGCGTTTATTTGTATGTTCGTATGCGAGATAAAGACCATTAACTAATCTGTCACATTGGATTACGATAACTGACGTGAAGACGTTATCAGAATATAAAATGATGGATACATAAAAATTACAGTAAAAAAATATATGCCCTAAATACACCGTTGTTTAGGTCCCGAGCGCAAGAAAATTCTAAATGTAGAATTAAAAGTGGATCCACTCTTTGTAGCGAAAAGATTTTTGCACAACTTAGTTTCAGAGCCTTACGTGCAAATCTGAATCTCTACTTCGTGTCCAAAGATGGAAGGTTTTATCTCTCAGTTTTCTCCGGTTTCTACTGGCAAAACACACACGTGGGAGAGTAACAATAATTTAATTCTTATTGGCGCACTCAAATAACTGTAGCCTCTACACAAAGACACGCTGCTAATAACTATGAAGCAGAGCTGCAGATGTGGACATAACGCATTGAAACAAAATTATGCAAAAATTTGTTCTCCATAAAATCGAAGCTCTAAGTACTACATGCCGGCTTCTGATGAGATGGAATTTGTCTTCTGCAAAAGTATTTTGTGAAAAATGAATGCCATATGTATGTAGTTAGTCAACAGGATACGTACACAACATTATTTCCATAAGTGGAATCGGGTCAAATAAAATCAGGGGTAATCAGATAAAAAAATCAAAATCAAAATAAAAATAAAAAAAAAACAAAAAGCCAAAAGGAAAACCCAAAACACCACCAAGGCAAATAACAGAGGTTTGAGATTTATTTCTGATTTTTATTTTTATTTTCTCATCTGTTTGTTTGATACGGGAGAACTTGGCCGCTTATTGGCTGCCCGAGGTTGTTGATACCAGCCCCGTGTGTGTCTGGTTCCTGCATGTTGCTGCAGGTTTATTATTGGCTTAAGTGTCGGCTAGCAGGGCAGCCACCTTACGCTGATCGGCTTTTCGGCCATGTTGCAGGCCAGCGATGCCCAAGTGTGTCTGAGTTCGCCATCATACCGACTATTTCACTCTGTGGTATCACTAGCACGACTGTCACCGCAGTCTTCAATGCTAACGGATAGCTGAGGAAAGGAATAATTAGCAGGTCCACCAACATGTCGTTAGCTTTCAAGAGCAAACGCGTACTCAAACAGATAACAGCCGCACATTGGCTGCTCGCTGACACAGTTATTACAGGTGATTAGGGATCCCTATTTTTTCTCGAAAGGAATTTCGCCCCAGTTTCTATCACTGACTTTACGTACACGTCTGCAATCCTGCTTCATGGTGATTGGCCGTGTGTCTATGTGAAGAGCCGTATCTCATTTGACTGAGCCAATTACAATACCATTCCTGCAACACCACACGTCTGTGATTTGCCGGTAGAATACCAAGGCTCGTGAGAGTTAAAATATCCAATCACTGACCACGAAGAAGAACTGCAGATGTGTACGTAAACCACCAAAATAAAGTGGGGCAAAATTCTTTTCGCGATAAACAGGGATCCCTACACATGGTCAGGTCAGCACAGCGCCTTCCAAAAGGGGTCGTGAAGGTCAAGAACCAATGGCTGAAGTTGCACCGAGTTACCATTGTTTGAGTCACAGCTTGTGGCCAGACGAATACGCGAATTAGAGGCCGGAAAAATTCGCGGGTTCAGTGGCATGTACGTTAGCTTCCAAGAATATTTGTGAAATAGTGCTGACAGCAGCTGTTTATTAGCTGCTTGCTGACAGTCAAATGGACCTGTGTTCAGTTACAGTTTTATGATAGGCTCAGCTACTTCCAGGAAGTGTCTAGTAAGTCAACGGCCAATTGTGAACGTGATACAGACCTATAGTTGCTGGAATTCTTGCTTGTACCTGAAAGATAACGCAAAGTTTTCAGGTCTCTACACATTATATATTTATGACGAAAATATTTTTGCAACATTTGGTTTCAATGGGTCACGTGCACATCTGCAGATCTGCTGCATCGTCTGTGATTGGATGATTTTACTAGTGCTTGCCATGGCAAATGACAGGAGTACGGAGTCACAATAATCCTACTATGATTGGTGCAGACAAATGAGAGACGTGTCTGAACAAAGACACGCTGCTAATAACCATGAAGCAAAGCAGCCGATGTGCATGTGAGACACTGAAACAAAGTATGGCAGAAATCTTTTCGCAACAAAATCGTGAAGTCTTGAGTTCAGTTGCTTCTTCATAATTGGCTGCGACAAAATAATAATTTTATATTTTAACGAAATACTGTTCGTTTTTTAGACGATACTTGTGAGAACATGTTACTCTTACGAAACAATTTTAGCTCTCATAGTTTTCTCATAACGGGGCGTCAAAGTCAAAATTTGCTTGTTACGCTGCCATGCAAATAGAGAAAACCTACCAACCTACATAAATGAGATAATTCACTGTGAACTTACATCCCATGAGCTATGCAATAAAACATAAAAAATAAACACACGACGTAATATTTTGAATTTAAAAAAATTCGCAAAAGTTCAGAAAAATTTTTGTAAATTAAGCAATTTTTTTTAAATACAAAAACAGTTCACGGGATTTTCTCAAATGTTTTATGACTCTCCTAGAGGTGTTTAATAGGTCAAGATCCCATTACGAACGTGACACTAACTCACAATTGTTTGAATTCTAACTTGAACTCAAACCAAAGCGAAGCATTGTTCAGGTTGCCAGAGGTAGGGCGTCGTTGTAATAGTCGTGTGTTGTACCTGCTGTGAGGAGGAAGAAGCGGCGGCGCCTAGCTGCCTCCTGGGGGCGGCGAAGATGGTCAGTAGCACGCTGGGGGCCTGGCGGCGGCGCAGCATGGTGTTGTCTTGTTGCCGACACAACTGTGAGGCTACTGTGGCGATAACACCGGCTGACCCTTGTGTCCCAGCTGATATCCAGCCTTCCCCTCTCTCTCCTCTCACTGTATCTCCCTCCCCTCCCACACTCTAGACACTGTTTCAAACTGGACATGCTTAGAGACACGGGAATGGGTGAGAGATTTTGGTCAACTCTTAAGGGTGCCGCCTACCCGCGCGTGAGAGGCTCAAAAGTGACGGAGCAGTAAGGTCGACCTTGAAGCGCGCATCAAATGCCGCGTCGCCTCAACGAGCCAAGCGCTGAACTAGCGTGCAAGCTTCCCGCCGAACTGTTTTTACTATACGACAATAAGCGGCGACCATATAATTTTATTGGTGGAAAGTCTGCAACTAAGTTCAGTGCAGGTCGCAATCTGAGTTTCACATACATCCGGTTAGTACATTTTGAAGTACGGCAGTCTGAAAAGGCCTTTTTTTTTTTAGCCATGTTGGAGGGCTTAGGAACAGTGTTTTTAATGATCGTGGCGTCTTCTTTTATGCACGCGCTAGAATTCCAGCAACTATAAGTTGGTGTGACTATTGCAATTGGCCTTGACTTATTTCACATCCTAAGCAAGTCTCTGAGCCAATAATAACAATGTACGTAAACGTGCCCCATACCACTGTGTCAGCGAGCAGCCTATGAGCAGATGTTCTCTACTTGAGTAAACATATGTTCTTGGACGCTAGACATGTCTGTAAACCCGCCAATTATTCCTGTCTCTAGCTATTGGTTCAAAGTCTTCTAGGAAAAGTTCCCGAACAGTGAGCCAATCGCAAAAGTAATAAACGTGCACAGGAGTTTGAAATCTAACGTTTTCTCAAATGAATTCGCGAAATCTCCGGGTCTCTAGTTATTGCAGAGTGTATTTATGTAGAGGCGTTATTTATATGACTCCACCAATCAGATCATGGGTATACCAACACCAAATGTCTGTGATTTGAGAGATAACAACATCCAGTAACTAGACCTGTAGGCTAACCTCCAAGACTATTTGTCTTACGAAGCAGAAATCAGCAACTCACTGGCTGCTGACACAGTCATGAGGGCCTGAACTGATTTCATTTTTATTATTGGCTCAGCGAATTCCAGGCGGTGTTCATAGCCGTCTTTAGTAGAAGGCTGAGGCCTTAGATCTGGCAACCCTGCCAGGAAGGGTCACTTTAACACTTCTTGTAGCTCTCCAAAGACAATGGCTGTACCTGATTCGTTATTCTGCCCTACATACCGGCGAATCAAGAGAAGCCGTTGCCGTTGGCGAAACAAAAGAAGTGTTAAAATAACCCTTCCTGGCAGGGTTGCCAGATCTAAGGCCGCGGCCTTCTACTAAGACGGCTATGCGGTGTCACATAAGCCAAAGACCAATTGCGGAACTGTAAGAAAGTTACAGTTGTTGGATCTGTAGCTTACGTCTTATAGAAAATGTAAAAATTTCAGGTTCCTACCAATAACTGACCACAAAATAGACTGGCAGATGAGTTCATAAAGCGTTGAAACAAGCTAGTGGGAAATGTCATCGCGAACGTAATGTGCCGGTAGTTCTGGGAATATTCAGCCTTCCATGGCAACAACTCTCCGGCCACAGCTGGGTATATTTGCTGGCGAACTTCCGCTGCCTGGCGTGATTGTTTACCCGGATCCTCTTTGGACGTCTTCCTGAGCAGTGAGTGACCAGTACGGATCCTCGTTCCTTCCGTGAACTGACCAGCTTCCAGGAAGCTGCTAGGGTGCTTCCTAGTCGTGTACTCTGAGGAACCGCAATTCTGCGGCCAGGATCACGACTGCACGTGCTTCGGGATAAACTGAAAACTTTTAAAACATTAGATTTTTTACGTTAAGGTAATTTAAACAGAGGAAGACAGAGGTGATCCATGGCCATGCACTGCTTAGCGATGACTAGAGTAGATGTTTTTCGCGGGAAAACTTGACTGTTTGATGGATTTCAACACACGTTCAGCTTATGCAAAGATTACTGACATTGGCTTAAACTTCGAGTTGTTATCTTATTTGATTGAACTTATAAGAATCCCGCTATTGTAATATTTGAAGCCTGTTATTGGTCTGCAGACAGCTACGTTGTGTGAAACTACAGAATTTTCAAGGGTATGTTAGCACGAAACATTTTCGCGATATGTCATCATCTGTAACTATATGACCTCTTTCCAAGCGCTTAAGGCCTCTCTCTTTAGTTTCGCAGTTTTTTTTAAATATCTTTTTAACTCAAATTTATTCATATATCAAATATTCATTCTTACATTTTAACACATATATATCATCGTTTGTATAAGAATTTTTCTGTTGCAATACATCAAACGGATGTTAAATCTTCGCCTCTGAAATATCACATATTTTGTTGTCAAAATAAGCCAAAACTAAGGAAAATAATTTTTTACTTACAAATGGTACATTATTTCAAAAAACACTTTGGCAAAATGGTAAATCGTATGACTATATAGTCTCAAAATTTTCAAAGCATTTGGTAAAAAAAAATATTCGAGTTATGTGCAATTGTTTGAAATAAATGGATCACGGCCTTAAAAAGTTACCCTTCCTGGCATGGTTGCCATATCTAAGGCCGCTGCCTGCATGGGCGTATCAAGCTTATATTTTTTTTTGGTGGGGGAGGGGATTGAAATTTATTTATTTGTTCAGCAACACCCCTTCCCAAAATGAAAGCAGAGGGATCAGGGGGTCCTCCCCCGGAAAATTTCGGAATTCATGGTGCAAAATGTGGCTATTTAAGCATTTCTCATTCATAAAATATTCAGGTTATATAACTGGTTGAAATAGCTATTTTCTTTTTTTTTTTTTTTAGAAAATTTGTTTTAATTAACAAATTTGCAAAACCCAGTTAACATACCTCTTGGTACCCTGTCCACACAAAATAATTATCTTAATTTAAATAGCAAGAGAAACCTAATTGTTACACTTACTAGCTGCGGTAGTAAGTATATTCGATACATGTATGCGAAAATAATACATTAATTAAAAACCTTGTATTATATTATTATATGATCTCACCTGATCACACTAGTAAATTTTTTAAAAATATATTTTCTAAACCTGCCAAAAATCTGAGTAAAATTTCGTAGAATTTGAGCAGATTAATCATTATACGGAAAATGTTTAAGGTTTGTCAATTTATACTACGTTTGACTACGTTAGCAGAGTGCAGATGAAACTGCCTGCAATGAAAGAATGATGTAATAGAGGAAACCACACAAAACTGCAGAAATATTTTCTTGCAGATATTTTAACTGATCAGCATAAATTTGACAAAACAAAGGCTCCACTTAATAAAAAAAATATTATTTTGCATCTACAGATTTTTAATAACTATAGTAATATCACACACAGATAAAGAGAAATACTTTTTTTGTCGTTTTTTCAAATAAATTATCAAAGGCAAGGATTGAAGAAGATTACTTAACATATGTGATCATTATAACTTATAACAATGTTCTTGAGAAAACCTACATGGAGTTAACACAACTGGTAGGTAAAACTTAATATTTTCTATTGTTTATCAACAGTATCTGATATAGTCATTTTGAGGAACCGTACAAAATACTGAATAAAACTGAGTCTTCGACTATAAACCACCCTTAGACGTAGTACCTGCTATAAAAACGTGTTTTAACACAGCATGAAATCGTTTTTAACGTACAAATTTCCAAACAATGATTTTCTGTATTCCTTTCGTGAAACATACAGCTGAGCCACTTCGATGTTATGCCATCTGTTGCCATGCTTTTAATTCGTCTGTAGTCCATTCTCGGTGGTGAGCACCTGAGGAACCTCTAATTACGCCATTGTACGCTTAATAAGAAATTACGACATAAAATTACTTCATCTTGTTATGCATCAAACTTTACTGTTTACTGGAAACAAATAACCAAGCATTTGTGTGTATGAACTGTTATACGATGTTTTAGTTCAAAGGTGCTAATTTTTATCACGAATGGACTGTATACACCAATATGTGCAGCAAATGGGTTTTACATATAGTTTTTAATTTGTTACAGCACAGGTTTTGTTAATGAGGCTATTAAGAAATAAAAATATATCGTGATCTCAGAACCCGCATGTCTCATATTACTGCGAAACTAGAGCCGTGTCCGAAACGTCTATTTAAGTTGCTACATCAATCACGTGACCAGGTTAGTGCAGTACATATTTGGGGATTTAGGGTGTAAAATTTACTGAGGTGAATTAGCACTCGAAATTACAAAATCGCTCCGTAAATTCGTCTGCAGCTGTTTACTTAGCCTACGTTTTACACCCCGTGTTTCGGCTGTAGAACGTATTCATTAGAAACAGTTATAAGGTAAACCAAAAAGCCCATAGCGTTATTTTAGACTTAGCAAATAATCTTCGTATTTAAAATAAATTTAGAATTTCGTAAATAAATAACCCTTAAACCAAACAAGAAATACTAACGTAGAATTCGTATTGCAGGATTGAGAAAAAAAAACAGCTGAATAGTTTATACAGAATTCCGAAACTTACTCAGCAGTTAAAAGAAAAAAGTAAACAAAATAACATCGAAATACCAACACGTATCTAGTTTCCAACTTTGCCGCACATAGAACTGTTTTATTACGTTCGAATCTATCCCTTCTAAATTCCAGAACCCTAAAAACGTAATAAGTACATTTCGTACACGGCTTAAATATACAGACTGTTACTTAACACAGTTTAAAAACTTTCGGAGATGATTCCTCACACAAATTGTGGCATAGTTACACAATTAAATTTTTTCCTAGCGCAATTCGCAAGGGAGAAATTCGCCCTTGAAAAAAGAATTTTGAAATTGTATTTTGTAAAATTTTTGAAAACGATATAGTGCTAACTTTCAATTTTGTGCACACAATAAGTGTTACAGAGATATTCAATCTATCCAGAATCTTATTTGTTAAACTCTTCCCTTAAGGAAAATAACAGGGGTGCTTATTGACTAGAACTTTAGTGACGTCGGGTTTTATAAATTTTTCATGTTGCTTTTCTGAGCAATACATCCTAAGCACATAAAATGTATTTTGACAAGTCACTAGAATGTAACGTTTACAATAAAATTCACTCTGATATATGTGCCAACAATACAATGCCTGGCATGTAGGCAAAAATTGCTACATGCGCAGAACGTTCGTAAATGCATTTTTGCACTCTGAAAAACACATCTTGTGCTACAGTTCTTTAGAAACATGTCAAATATTTCAAATAAGTAAACCTGAACAAACTTACGTCTAGAAACTCCATATACTGGCATGCCGATCACACACCATCATCTTTGGCATGTTTCAGGTATGAATTTCTGTAAAAAGCAACATAAATTTGCGTGCCAAGGATGTTACAATCCCTTAGTACGGGTTGTAATGCTCACTTTATGTGTCCTGGATTGCAGAATCTGATTACTTGTATGATTTATTTCAAGAAATCGGTGCATTCCAGCCACTTTCAACAAGATGACGTTTTATGGTATTTGGGTTGTATCTGCTCAGGAAGGTAACATGGAACGTTTACAAAACCCAACGCCACAAAGTCCTACTTAACGAGAGGGTGGCCACCCCTGTTATATTCATGAAGGGAAGAGTTTTAAAGAATGGTTTCTTGATGGGTTGAAATTCTCAACAACACTAATCATTGTGCACATAATTACAGGAGTGAGTGAGAGATTTTGGTCAGCGCTTAACATCGAGGTCTTGAGCGCTGGCGAGGTGAGGGGTGACTTGATGTAAGGAGCAGCGCCGAAATGAAAGGGCGGGGGAAACGGGAGATCCCCGAGAAAACCCGCCGACCAGCGGCATCGTCCGGCAAGATTCCCACATGCGACAATCCGGGGACCGACCCCGCCGGGATTCGAACCCGGATCGCCTTGGTGGAAGGCGAGAGGTCTGACCCCTCGGCCACCGCGGACCCCACATAATTGAAATTTAACTCCTTGTCATTTCCATTATTTTGCCAAAATACAATTAAAAATTAAATTTCCAACAGTGAGTTTCCGTCTAACGAACAGCACTAGACAAAAATTTCATTGTGAAACTATACCTAATTTTTTATGTAGAATCACGTCGCAAAGTTTGTAACATACGTTAAGAAACCTCTTGTATATAATGGAGCAAACGAAATTAAAATACTTAGTTATGTGGGGGGGGGGGGGAGGTGACGTATTCCCCCGTCCCTCCCGGTAGTGGCGCCAATGCTACCTGCTTCTACATAGGGAAATGCTCCAGACAAGCCACTACTCCATTTCGCTTCTGTATGTCAAGCTGTTCCGTGTCTGAAAAGCCTTGGAATGTATTCACAACGCAATCCAGACTGCACGGGAATAACATTTGAGGATACATTTAACGTCATATTACGTTTCGTGCAGTGGAGGGATGAAACACGGAGGAAAATATCTTTCAAAATGTTGGTGTTTAAGGAAGGTGAGGTGGTTTAAATTATAAATTATATATTTCCAGAGTGTGCGAACAAAATTAATCTCCCCAGAATTGTTTCCCAGTTGCCTTGGTAACAAAGGAACATTCTCAAAGTGAAAACGTAAGAGGCACTTAAGCCAAATGTCAGAGCAGACGGAAGTAAAATTTAATCTCGCCTCGGATTTTGTGTAGAAACATCTCTACGATGCTAATGTGGAAAGAAATGGAAATATTTTATATTTCAAGAAGAGTCTCCAGAAACGTGCGTGACATAGAGAAACATTCTCTTTATTGTGTCTGTTCGTCAACATAATTCGTGATTTAGTTTGACCCAATTTCTAAGTCAGCAAGTTTTTACGCAACTTTTGACGTACTTGAGCGTCTAAAATATGCACATGTGTACTATACAGACGGTGGCCACGCATACTCCAGAAAACTCTAGAATGATATGTAACAAGCAAACCTACTATTGCGTATGTTCTTTGCCTGTGTTATCGTTCGCTATTATGAAACTACCATTTCTACGATCCTAAGAGCATTTTATATTTACATATTGTGTGCGGTTTGCACTTACCTAATCTTTAGCACGTGTCCAACAACTCAATTTTCGCACTGATAAAATTATTTTGTTGAGTCGCTACTGCCATGGGATACTGAAGGTACTATGATCTGAATACCAAGTTTCGGGTTTGTATTTATCTATAAAGACGAATGACCTGATATGTAAGCCTACGCAACGCACAATGCTTATACCACTGAACTTACTGTAAGATTCCACTTTACACCTGATGAACAAATTCTTTCTTTAAATCCACAATATTTGTTTTAGAGTATAAATAAAAAAAATGTGCTTGAAGAACTAATTTAACGCATGTGTTCTTTAACGTTTCTGCCCTAAATTTGCATTACTTGGTAAATGCAATTTGTAAGCAGTGATAAAAAAATTAGTATCCATTTTTCTACCACTGTTTACGAATTGCATTTAACGCACTGAAACTCTCAGTGCAAACATGTTAAAGAGCACGTACATTAAATTGTTTCTTAAGAGTGTGTGGTAGATAAATAAACGCTGAAAACATCAATTCAATTCTACGCTTTTTTCGAAGCCAATATGGATAAAATACTCAATGACAATCCTAGATAATGGTATTTGCCAACTTTATGAGAAAATATTTATCCAAAATTATTAATTCGTTATGCGTGATCTCTTGCGCCGCAGTTAAATACACGAGGTTCCGGCGTCAGAGATTGTGCCTCAGAATTTGTAACACTGGAAACAATTTTGTTTAAAACTATTGTCTAGGATTGCTATTGTTCAAGCAACCTACAGTTATAAATTAATGTTTTAGCGTTGAATTATGTACCACGCCTTCTTAAAACAAAACATATTTGATTTATGCTCTAAAACAAATAATTACGATTTTGAAACAAAGAATTTGTACACCAGGTGTATAAGGGAATTTTAAAGTATTTCAGCACCAATTTTTCACGTGTGTTTATTTCCGTTAATAATCCATTTGAGGAGGAACATTTGCAGCCATCTTGAATTTATTGGTTTTTTGTTACAACTTGAGTACCTGATTTATTATTACATATTTGGACGCGCTAGAGCATAAATATGTCTTTGTGGACAGTTAATGTATTATGTTAATATATTAATTTTATCCATTAAGCTTGTTGAATTGTCAAAAAAAATTAACTACTGCAGTTATTCAAGCGTAATAATATATGAATATTTGTTTGTGGTATATGCGTACTTATATTATTAATTTGATTGTTATGCAACTTTACTGAGTTGTGCGCGAACCACGAATGTTTTGACATACATACATACATACATGCATGCATGCATATAAATTTATATAAGGGAAGTTTGGGTGGGCATAAGTGTGTAGGGGAGGGTGGAGAGAGAAAAAGTGGGAGGGGGAGTGAAAGTAGTACCCAGAATTTAGTGAAAAAACTTAAGTTTTCAAGATTTTTCTGAAACCTTTAACACCATATTGCACCGTTTATGATTAAAGCAGTATTTTAGAAAACAATAAAAAATTAATTTAACAGTAATGTATCACCTTTGATATTCATACAGTGTTATTGTTTTCATTTACATGAAATTTAAGTACGAAAATGTTAATATCAATGAACTTTTATTTATTTTTTTTGGAAGAATTTTGTATTTGAAAATAAATTGAATATAGAGGCAGACATTTTAACGAATTACTAGATAATATGGAGTACTTACAACAAACTTTCGCAGGATTCGAAGAGTCATTTAATTCAAAACCAGGCGAGTGAAGTAACGGACTATAACTAATTTAAAAATAATAATAATGCCATATTAACCTGATCTATCATTTCATATCCTCTATTCTACAGTAGTAAAATGTTAAAAAATACTAAAACTAAAGTTCTCACAGAATTTTTTTAAATTCAAGATGGCGGTGGATAAACCAGCTGACTGGAAAAGCGTAGCTTATATGTGAGTATTACCTTTACGTAAAAAATAACTAAAGTATTTTGATAGTCGAGTTCACACGAATCCTGTACAGGCAATTCTATACTATTCAATTTTCATACATCAGACTTAGGTACCATAATTCTGCTTTCACACAATGGATTCAGACTTTAATGTGCTAAGTGACAAAATAAAATTAAAACTCAGTTTTCCAAACAGTCACCATTATCAACCAAAGCTGATTTTCGAACTATGTACCTCTGGTTTAATGCTCCATAGCAGTTTTCAAATCATTATTTACTGTGTTTATACCAAACAATTATTAAGAAATAGCATACATCGTTCCTATTGATCCGGTGGTGTGACGAGAATCAGTAACATAGTAGTCTTTTCATTATAATTAGCAGTTATTAAAAGACTTTTAGGGTTTTTTCGGAACAGAGCACTTTGAATAACATGCAAATGTATCATTCAACTCTCACACATTTTATAAGCAAATAGAGTATTGCATGAATATAAAGGGATAGAGATAAAGTTTGCACTTTCGGAAACTTAGTATTTTTCTTTTCTATTCAGACAATTTATGGTCTAGTGTAACTTTAAAATACAAACCCACGTAAGTAACAATAGACGTGTATAGATTAGACCGTAATAAAATTTAACGCTGGAATCACAATAATGCAACGGACGCGACGTGAACTGTGCGCCGGCACATATATTGTAATATCGCCTCTACGGCCAAAGTTGTTAACGCGCGCGCAGTGTTCCTGCCGTAACATTTTAACTGTGGGACTTTTAAGCTGTGACCCTATAATTATACTGAACGCCTCACTGTAGCAATGTCCAATGTACTTGTAGACCTCCATTTCGAACAAATCCGTTACATATAGTTTGAGAAACAACCGCTTGAAAAAGCCGAATTTAGTCTTATTTGAGGGCTTTAAAATAATGCTTCCAATGTGCGTGATGTCTTGAAAGTCACATTCACAAGTAGTCTGAAGTGTGTTTTCTTTTCGTAGATAAAAATTGTTGACGCAGATTTACTGGCCTCTGAGAAAAAAACGTAACTCCGAACACGTTGCACGCGTTGGAGCGCCAGCCAGGCGGCCGCCTTAAGGGAGTTCAAGTGCGATAAAATCATAATTTTATATTTATATGAAATATTGTTAGTTTTGTAGACGATACTTGTGAGTGCAGTTTCCTCTTACGAAACAATTTTAGCTGGCGTTGTTTTCTCATAACGGTGCGTCAAAGTCAAAACTTGCATGTTATGCTGCCATGCAAATAGTGAAAACTAATTGACTTACGTACGTGAAATAACATACTATGGGTAGGGACACTAGAAAATCGCGGGAATAGTTGATTGTTTGCTAAACTCCAACGTAATGTATATAACACTGAATGTTTCGTATCAACATTGGCTGTAGTTTATTTGTAGCATTTTTTCTCTCTACAACAAGCCCAGTTAGAACTGCACAGCTTGGCCACACAGCGTGTGTGATTCGTCCCAAAACTGTTCACACGTGTCACGGTTAATATAATATAGTTTATTGGAGACTATTTTAAACATTTTCGCGATTTTCCAGTGTCTCTAACTATGGGTTAGGTAATAAAATGTTTAAAAGAATCCCGCGAACGGTTTTTGTATTTAAAAATTTGCTGAATTTGCGACACTTGGTTGTACTTTGCAATTTTTTAAAATTCCAAATATTCCGTGGTGGGTTTTTTTTAATGTTTGATTGCATAGCTCATGGGATGTAGGCCTAAGTTCACAGTGAATCATTTGGTTTAAGTAGGTCAGTTTTCACTGTTTGTAGAGCCGGAGATTTTTAGTGAAAAGAATTATGCAACATTTTGTGTCAATGCATAACTAGAGGTACGTGAATTTCGCATATACATTCCAGGTCAGGTTGAACGCCAATTATGTATACTTCACTGTCATGTCTGTGACTTGCTGGCGGCTGTTACGAAACGCGTTTGACTACTGCAAGCCAGTATAAATAAGGATATAATGCGAAGTGCTACAGCTTGCTACCTGCTTGTACGGTTATAAGCCAATAGATAATCGACTGTGGCCAGTGAGTTTATAGGACTGACAAGTCTAGGGTGCTGCCAGATGAATCCGCGAAATTGACGTACCTCTAGCCATAACGCTCAAATGTGCGCCTCTGCTTCGTGGCTATTGGCAGAGTGTATTGTGCAGAGGCGTGGCTTATTCGACTGCGCCAATGAGAATGAGGTTACTGCGACACCACACATATGTGATTTGAGGGTAGATCCCCTAGACTTTGAGAGTTTACAACATCCAATCACTGACCATGCAGCAAAGCTGCAGATGTGCACATGACAGTGGCGTAGCAGTTGTGTTGTTGCAGAGACCAAGGTGTTTATATTATAAGTACCTTGCCTCTTGTACGCTACTGGCTGTGGAGTGTTCCTGACCATACAAGTCAAATGGTTCCTCAGACAACTCAGTGTTGTGTACAGTCACTGCTGGTCATCGCACACCTTGGAACACTCCACGCAACGCCCCTGGCACATGAGGCTTTGAAACAAAATGCTGCATAATTTCTCATCAAAAATCACTGTCTCTAACTTTTTACATGACAGCGTAAAAAGCAAATTTTGACTTTGACGCACCGTTATGGGAAAACTATGAGAGCTAAAATTGTTTCGTAAGTGTAACATGTACTCACAAGTATAGTCTACAAAACTAACAATATTTCATAAAAATATAAAATTATGATTTCATCGCACTTGAACATCCTTAAAGCACTGAATCAAAGTGGGGCAGAAATATTTTCACCAAAAATCATCGACCGTACACTGTAATTTCTTTTAAGGTAAATTTACTCTACATGTAATGGAAACTAATTACCTCTACAAGTGAGGGAATATTACTCAACACTTGTCAAGGAAAGTTACTCAACTGGTAATGTACTTTTTCATTACATTTTGGCGCTAGTCTTCTAGGACAATTTGACATAACGCGCGAGCGAAACTTCTGAGTGGTTTGTATGGCGAATACACTACCTTGCGGAAATTTCCACACACATTCGGAAATCACATTTCCCTCTCAAGGTTTGGGAATATTACCATACATCTGATGAGTAACATTACAAATTTTTTGCAGTGTAGCTATTGCGGTTCCAACGTTATCACCTGAGTTCACAGTAAATAATATTGTTTAGTTGTTATCGTAGCTGAGATTGTCATCAAATGTGCTAACTTTATCGCGAACCTCCTATAGCTAGTGGCGGTGAAGATTCGCGGCTTCACTGACCTTCATGCTAGCCTGCAAGAATATCTGTGAATTGACTAAGACAAGATATGTTCGTAGGTTACTTGCCGACACAGTGATAACACATGATTGGGTCTGCATTTAGTCGCTTCTTCATAATTTGCAAATTCAAAAACGTTATCTTTACCGGCCTATCAATCGCAAAGTTTTGCGTCATTTTGCGTTTCCGTATCGAAAGCGTGCAATGAGCTCCCAGAAAAAATATGAACCGTAACGCCTACGTTGAGTTTCAAAAACCATGTAAAAATGAAAATATTTTTGAAGCAATAGTCGTAACTTGAAAATTCGTTATTTCTCAATATACGTTTTGTCGTATTTTATAATTTTTGTAATAATTAGCTTTATTTTACATTATACATATTAATTTATTTCAAACCAAAAGTTGTTACTTCAAAACTCCTGAACTATATCATAATATACTATTAGAATATTAGTGATTATTTTTCCTTTTATTTAAAATTATTTTTTTTACAAAAAAATTTTTTTCTGAAAAAAAAAAAAAAAACAGACTTAGCTGCATTTGTAAAACCAAGTTTCATCAGTTTACCATTTTTGATATTTTCAATTTGTTATTAATAACTTTATAATTATGGCCCGTTAGTTTTCGCGAAATTATTTTTGCTCCACTTTGTTTCAGTGTCTTACGTGCACACCTGCAGCTCAACTTCATGATTATTGGCAGAGTGTTTTTATGCAGAGGTATTATTCATTTGACTGTGCCAATCAGTACACGGATAACTGCCACACATCATGTCTGTGATTTGCGGGTTTAACCTCTAGACGTTGTATGTCAAGGCATCCAATCACTGACCGCATAGCAGAGATGCACGTGCGCACGTAAGGCACTGAAACAAAGTGCTGCAAAAATATTTTCGAGAAAACTATCGAGCCCTAGTTATAATGTATAATTTCGCCATGTAAAATCTAAGACGTAAATGAAATAAAATAAACAATAATAAAATACTTTTCTCACGTCTTCCCAGGAGGTGTCAAATGAGTAGAGACATGCAAAATTCGCGTTATTTTCTGACAGCTGACTAGACTCCAAGTGACTATAGGCTTGTTCGACGTCTCCCGCTGGCCAATATTGTCGTGACTTGCCGCGGAGAATGCTTACACGGTAGAGAGGCCAATCTCTGTAAAGACGTAACACACGTCTATGACAGCACATAAAAGTTAGTGGCCAATACAATAGGATATTATGCTCTGTTATGTATAGGAAAGTGATGTTTAGTCTGCTACCAAATGATAACGCGAATTTTGCATGTCTCTACAAATGAGTCAAGAGCCAATTACGATCGTGACAATAACCTACAGTTGTTTGAAATCTAACCTTTACCGAAAACAAAAACACGAATTTTTCTGGTCCCTAACTTGAGCTACTGGAGTGGGCCGGATACGAGGTGGTTGCACTTCTGTATTCTTGGCTGTTCTGCGGGTTTTTATCCACGACCAACTCACCACTCGGCCTAATAACGGAGAGCATGTGTTGTGGTCCATCGTGACGTAATTCAGCCCAGCTTCCTCTCACGCACCCATTGGCTGCGTGAATCATGCGCGCCTGTCAATTTACCCGCTTACATTTTGCCGCTCCCAAGCCGCGCGCTTTTTTTACAGGCAAATTCATCAGCTGGAATGGGCTCTTCTTGGAACTGCTAACTCTGCGTGGGGGGAGTATTTTATTCGTGTAACACGGTTGTAGTTGGTATGTCGGCTGGGCCGGACATTTCATGTCGGGACATATATATTTATATTGTGCCTGGCGTGTCGTGTGGATCCACGCCTCTGGTGATTGATTAACGTGGGGCAGTCCGGCGAGATTGGCGCGTAGATCCGGACCCATGATGCCATGCGTCACATCGCAGACGATCGCTACTTTCCTGGGATCACGCGCCACATTAAGAGCACGACCATAAATTTATTTCAAACAAATGCAAATTACTCAAATATTTGCTAACCAAATGCTTTGAAAAAAAAATTTGAGACTGTGTAGTCACACGATACACAATTTCGCCAGAGCTAGCTTCATTTTGGCTTATTTTGACAACAAAATATGTGATGTTTCAGGGGAAAAAATCTAAAAATCCGTTTGGTGTATTCCAACAGAAATATTCAGATAGAAACGGTGACATACAAGTGTTGAAACTAAACGAATGAATTTCTGATATATGTATTACTTTGCGTTTAATTATTTTTCGAAACCACAGCAGAATTGTATAGCAGTTTTCATCGCCATGTTTTTATTCTTTATTCGTATCAGATATTTTTTTATTACTTTACACACAGAATGTGACTAAATTTTGCTTCTAAGAAATTTTCTATCTGTCGTAGTTAAGCGTTATGGCTAGTTAAAGTCAACATAATCATGTTTTCGTTTTAAGGACTACACTAAAGCCAACTGACATACCAAACTTAAATATTCACTGTGGATAAAGACGTCGCAGGATACAATTTGACGTACATACTTTTTGTATTTAAATACAGATATTGAAATTTAAAACAAAAATATTAAAAAATTAATATATATATTTAAAAATAGAAACATATATTATTTTGAGTTTAACATAGCTGAACTTGTAGAATACATCGTCTTTATTCACTGCGAATGTTTTTCAGTTTGGTATGTCAGTTTGTTTTAGTGTCGTCCTTGAAACGGAAACATACAAATTTTGGCTTTAACGAGCCGTTACGCAAAAACTATGCGAGATAAAAGATTTTTATTGGACCAATATGTAGAATTTACTGGTTTGTTGACATACGCCATTGCTCATGCTTTGTTGACCAAACTTGTTTGAAGGAAAAGACGCGCAAAAAAACACCAAAACAGAATAAAAACATTCCCGGAGGAATTCCGCCTGTCAGTATTTTTTATATTAATTAAATTATTTTTATATGTATTTTTATTAAGAATTCTAAAGAACGAATTCAGTACAGAATTTGACAACACCCAAATACAAAAGAGAGACGCAAAGAAAATCCAGATAGATTACCAATATAAGAAAATATGGAAGTAGTAATAAAGAGTGGACAGTGTACAATAAATAATAAACCAGGGACAACAAAACACGAGTTAAAAGCAACGAAAAAATTAATGTAATAAATGTAAATAAAACTGACAGACGGAATTCCTCTGGGATTGTTTTTTCTTTAGTTTTCTGTGTTTTTTGTGTGCGGGTTTTGTACTTTGTCACTATGTCCTTCAATACTAGCTTGGTCAACAAGGCATGATCACTGGCATAGCCATCGTTAGAAGGCCGCGGCCTTAGATCTGGCAACCCTGCCAGGAAGGGTTATTTTAACACTTCTTTTGTCTCGCCAAAGGCAGTGGCTTCTCCTGATTCGCCGGTATGTAGGGCAGAATAACGAATCAGGTACAGCCATTGTCTCTGGAGAGCTACAAGAAGTGTTAAAGTGACCCTTCCTGGCAGGGTTGCCAGATCTAAGGCCGTGGCCTCCTCCTAATGACACCAATGGCAATGGAGTATGTCCACAAAACCATTAAATTCTAATTGCAAACTCCCATTGCAACAAACATGTAAAAATCTCAGCTACGTTTAGTCACATGTTGTATCTAAAATAAAAAGAAAAAAAAATTCTGGTACAAATAAATAAATATATATATGTGTATATATATATATATATATATATATATATATATATATATATAAACAAATATGATGGTGAAAAGTGCTGTACATCACACCCTTAAGGCCTTGCCCGAGTTTCTACTGTACGTATTTAAAGATAATTGTTTTCTAGAACATAAACGGTAGCTGATATCGTAATATCGCTCCGTAACTTTGTTATAACTGGTTTTAACTACGTACCAAGAATTTGTCTACTCATGATCAGACGTGTATGCTATCCTTCAAGAACATGTGTGTATTCAAGCAGACATTATCTGCTCACTGGCTGCTCTATGACTCAGTGATATGAGCCTGTATTTAGTTGCTTCTGTACTATTGGCTAAGCTACTTACAGCAAGTGTCAAATAAGTCACGGGCCAATTGTCAAAGTGGCACGAACTTACAGTTGCTGGAATTATGGCTTGTTTCCGAAAGAAAACGTGAAATGTTCACGTCTCTACAAATTAGTTATTTAACTAAATTTTCTTTTAATTGTTACGATAGTTAAATTCTTTATACCGTTCGCCTCGGAAAATTACATTACAAAATAAAACTAATTTGCAAAAAAGGTACAGAGTAATTTTGCGATATTGGCTCTCGTCTGGGTGAAAAAATAATATAATCATGTCTTGGGCCGAGAAAGTCAGGCCCATTCCCTTAAGGTTAACTATACTAAATGCTACACTCTAAATCTGAATTAGTGAATATGCACTGATTCACGCTGATGGACGGTGCAGTTTCAACAATTTGAATCAGTGAAAGTAGTCACTGTTTAATTAGTGAATATTCACTGATTTCCTTTAAGAGTGCCAACGTCTCACAAGTGAATAAGTGAATATTCACCGGTTTTCCCAGTTGTTTTTAAAGAACAGTTTTACTTACTGAATCAGTGAAAAGTTACTGGAATATCAGTGGACATTCACTAATTAACTTGTGGAACATTCCACTATTTATCAGAATCACTGAATAATCACCAATTTCATAGTGGTTTCTCACTGATTCAGTTTGTTGAAACTGATCCATTCATCGGCGTAAATAAGTGAATATTCAGTAATTCAGATTTAGAGTGTAGAAATAAAACGTGCTTTCTTGTGGCTAGGGGTTTGAAAAATTCGTGTTTTGTTTCGAATACATCTTGGAATCCAAACTGTCATTTAGTGTTACGTTCATAATTGGCTTAACTCGTTTGACACCTGGAGAGTCGTGAGCCAATCATGAAGCAGCAACAGAATACAGGCCCAGTCATGTGGGAGAGTGAGAGAGTATGGTCAGCGCTTAACATCGAGGTCTTCAACGCTGGTGAAAGGTGACATGAGGTGAGTGTAGAGCAGCGCTGGAATGAAAGTGCGGGAGAACACGGGAGATTCCCGAGAAAACCCGCCGACTAACGGCATCGTCCGGCACAATTCCCACATGCGAAAATCAGCCGGGAATCGAACCCGGATCGCCTTGGTGAAAGATGAATGGTTTGACCATTCGGCCACCGCGGCCCAGCCAGTCATTTGGTATCACTGTGTCATCTAGTAGCCAATGAGAAGCTGTTGTCAGCTTGAAGACATATATATTCTTGGAGGCTAGCCTACGTGTCTGTGAACACGCCAATTATTCCAGTCTCTACTCTGGAGAGTTTGGCCCAGGGAAATATTCTACCGCAATGCTCGCCAATGTCGCCAAGGAGTCTGTTGAATTACGTAACCGTGTTAAAATTAAATTTAACTTGGCTTGGCAAAGATAGAGGACTTTTAATTTAGTTTTAAAATGAAGAACAAACCAATTATAGTTTTTAAACTATCAACTTCGTCACTGCACGGAGACCAGCGCAACAATTACGTGAAATTGTCCCTCGCCATACTTTTAATATAGATTTTTCTAACCTGTCGAGAACTAACGTAAGTCGCAGAAATTCTCCGAGGTATGGCAGAACTTAAAAGTGGTTTACACAGTTAATAACCGAAGCGTTAAGACTTATTGTAACTATATTTATGATTTAATTGCATGTACATTTACAGACGTGAGACTAAAATCAGTAAATAATTATATTATCTTCAATTACGACTACACATATCAAACCTGTTAAGTTATGCAAGCAAATATACCTAACCTTAAAATTACTTTTAACACAATACATTTTTCCTAAAAAATTAACATATCATTTATGTTACGTAATAATGTTTTTAAAACTAGCTTTTAAGAAGTTTCCCCTTTCAGTAGAAGAACTAAAACTTTTCTTCCCATCATAACGGTTTAAACCGAAGCGTACACTGCAATTGAGTTGTTGCTGCTTACTGTTTAAGTTTGACTGTGGACATCGTAAGTTTAGCCAATCACAGATAAGACCGGTATTCCCATTATGCAATTTTTAATTCACCCAATAACTGCCATCTTGCTTTAACCTAAATAGAAACACAAGAGGGTATTTTTAAAGGAATAGTTATGTAATTTTGTCTATAACTCAATAATTTTATTGTAAATAATAAAGAAGTATAGTTTACATGTCTCGCAACTAATATCTATTAATTGTTTTACCAAACAGCATCGGTATGATTAATACAGATGAATATATGTACAATATTCCATGTCTGTTCACAGTAACATCACTATTGTGCACGTTTAATTGTTTCGTCTTTACTGCTTACGTCTGAAGTCTACTTTTTAGTGCTTAGTTCTATAATAGTGTAAATACCTTACGGCCATGCTACCATGTTTCTGCTTTCGTGATAATTATTTTTTAAACCTAAACTAGAGTACATATCAAAAATCTGTCCGGCAGTTTTATTTAAAATGGTAACATCAATGTTGACCAGATATTAAACATAAATACTCTATTGTTTCATCTACATGTAATTAGCGAAGTTTTTATAAATATAATTATTAGTCTAAACCGTATAGTTTCTTATCTGAAAAAAAATTAGCTAGTATAGGTAAAAACTATTGTAAACAAAATAGCCAAATATATTTGGGATATCTACACTCTCATTTATGCTATAAAAATTATTTAAAAACAACAGAAACTGGGCAAAATGGTCTTAAAAGTGCGTGAAAAATAAGTCAGTCCTAAATCGTTAATTTAAAATGCAGTTTTTTTCGAAGCCTATATGCAGCCTTAAGAGGGCGTTGTACATAATTAAACGCCAAAAGCATTAATCTATAACGGTAGGTTTCTTGAAGCCAATTTGCGAAAATTAAACAATAGCAATCCTAGACAATAGTTCTAGCAAACATTTTAAACAACATTTTTTTCCAGTGTTACGATCTTCTGAGGCACAATCTCTGACGCCAGAACCTCGTACAATTAACTACGGCACAAAATATCATGCGTAACGAATTAATAATTCTGGATAAATATTTACTCCTTAAGTTGGCAAATATAATTACTTAGGATTGTCATTGAGTATTTTACCCATATTGGCTTCGAAAAAACCGTAGGAATCAATTGATGTGTTCAGCATTTATTTATCTACCACGCACTCTTAAGACGACAATTTTACCAACATTTCGAACAAACATATTTCCCGGTTGATTTTTTTTCTAGAGCCCCACCTCTGAAGCCGCATTTTCGTACATATGATTCAAAACAATTGCGTCACTCTGGCAAAACATTTGCTTCTTTATTTGTCAGAAATTGGTATCTACGATTGCATTTTTTTCCATTCTGACTTGCAAAATCTACTAATAACCACGAAACCGAGCTGCAGATGTGCTCGTAACGTATTGAAACAAGCTGTGACGAAAATCTTACCGCAAAAATTAGGTATCCATACTAATCGGTCGATTGGAAACTACTCGAGTTTTTTGTTACTTTTCGAACTCTTCGAGCAGGCAATTTGCACTGTCCAGGCTAACTGCGTGATTTAATGTAACTGTCTCTTTGGAGTACTTAGTGGGCATAAATGTCTCGTGTTGCAGTTAAAGTGAGATGTTGCTTTATGTATATAAAATATAAAATTCTCGTGTCACAGTGTTTGTTTCCATATTCCTCCGAAACGGCGTAACCGATTTCAATGAAATTTTGTATATATATTCGGTAGGTCTGCGAATAGGTTTCATCTATTATTTATACTCCTAAGTGCTATTGTTTAGTAAATATTTTAAATTTATTTATGTGATAAAACAACGTTTGTCGGGGCAGAAGTTCCAAACGTTCTAAGTATTGAAAAGTAAAATCTTTCCAGGAACAGCAAAAACAAATATCTTAGAAGCTTATGGACATATATCAATGCTATCTTTGTCCTCCTGTAAAATACAAACTAATGGTGCAGAGGCACTCAGAACGTACTGAGGTTGTCGGCATTGGCATATAGAACCATTTCCTGAGAAAAAGTAATTTTCACAAAAAGTGGCACTTAGAACTTTTGGAAGTTCTGCTCTTCATATATTTATATAAATTTAAATAAAACACACACATGTATGTAAATAAATAATAAATAAACATAAATACATATATATAAATACTCATCGAGCAATCATGAAATCATGTTACGAACTTCGTGCGAGTGATGACTCCTTGCAATAATGAGGCTATGTTAGATAATGCAAGTTTTTGGTTGACACAAATATTAAAAGAGAAATTTGCGTTTCAAAACTGAAATTAAAAGACAAATTTTTTTACAGTAACCAAAAGCAAGCAGAGGTAAAATATAAATGTTCGGGTGTGGTTTAACAACATCAAGATCTACAATATGTGAAAATACGGTTTCGAATGAAGTTCACATTCAGTAGGTTTGGTCAAGCCTCTTTTGGGATAGCATTTTCTACCATTACATTTTCTTGTGATGATAATTGACACATTTTGTGGCAGGAGGTCCAAAAGAACAAATAATAATAATAATCATCATCTTTGAGCAACTCCCTCAAGTGAACCGTTCTTGAGAAAAAGAAACGTATAAAATGTGGATCCTAACAGGTAGGCAACACGCGATACACAGGAAGGTCGAGAAACCACGTTACGTAACGAAACTGAATATATGCAAGATTATTTTTCACAAATTGTACATCTTGTTATAACCAAATATAACTCAGAAAATCATTACTTACTCTCGTTTTTATTGTTCATGTTAAAAAAAGTGTGGTTTTACAAGGTTAAATTTTAATCGCGAATTTCTCCCTTAAGATTTGAAGCATCTATAAAAAATATATGTATATATATATATATATATATATATATATATATATATATATATAACACATATACGCTACGGGGCAAGGGAAATGCAGTAATGGTTTGCTGCTCGGGTAAAAGTGGCGGCCAGGTCTGTCCGGCTGAGTGGCTGATAACGTGACACCGTGGTTTCGCATCTGTAGACTTTCTCTGTGGCGCGGGGGTGACCTGGACACACGGTGGTTGGCTGGCGAGTGAATTGCTGTGGTTGGCCGAGCTTTTCAAATACCGCTCCTTACTGTGGCTCTTGAAGAGTGACTGTGGCGTGGCAGCCACCGCTGTGGTTAAACCTGGCAACACCGCGCTCGACATTCCAACTCTTTGTAATTTCACAAACCTTTGTCTGGCCTACGTGGCGCGGACCAGGGAATTCCGTTGCCTTTGGATGCCTCAAAGCGCAATTAAAACTATCCTTGTTGCCAAGGTTGCTACTGAAAGGCTACGGTCTTGTAGTAGAGTCGGCTGTGATCGTACTGTGTGACCGTTACAGATGTTATAAAACAGTCATTTAAACTGTTTTACACAAGAGTTATAGTGGTTAGGGTGGTTGTAGTCAGAGCTCGGTACTTTGTACTGAAACTAGTTAAGTGGATGATTTTTCAGGTGATGGTTATGGCTAAATGAATTACGTTATCTAAATACGGTGGCTTTACTATACATCGTTTATATTACAGAATACAACATTGTCGTACTACATAATTTATAAAAGAGGTGGAGCGTCTGTTACAGTTAAGTTTATGTTCTACTCACGGTCGTAGAAGAACAGGTCTGGACACTCGCATTGTTGTTTGGCTGTAGTTCACCAAGTTACCGAGAATATTGTGTTTTATTGGCGCTGATGTTACGGCGGTCGGACTAATCTCCGCCCACTTCCTTTCCGCTAAGATAAACAATTTATCAAAACGTATTTTTTAATCAATTTATGAAATACTTTCTTCGCTCACAAATTTAAGAAAAGGCTCCAGCAATCTTTATTTACTTTATAAATTTAACAATGGAAACAAGTGGGAGGAGTTTGAGTCCGACCTCCCGGAAAACAGCGCCAAAAAGTACGACATTCTCGGCAACTTGACGAACTACAGCCAAACAACAAGGGGGTCAAGCAAAATACATTTTAGATAGGCGAGTGTCCAGACCTGTTCTTCTACGACCGTGGTTCGACTCTATGATGGATGACCTTTTGGACATCTTAGATCTCACCGCTAGCGTGACGCTGGAGGCTATCGAAGGACGGCGGTACGTCGTGGGTCTCAACCCAGGACCATCCTGTCTTAACTGTTACTTGTCTTAACTTTCACTTGTTTTAACTGTTACTTGTCTTAACTGGCACTTGTCTTAACTGTTACTTGTCTTAACTGTTTCTTGTCTTAACTGTTACTTGTATTAACTGTTACTTGTCTTAACTGGCACTTGTCTTAACTGTTACTTGTCTTAACTGTTACTTGTCTTAACTGTTATTTGTCTTAACTGTTACTTGTCTTAACTGTTACTTGTCTTAACGATCTACTGGAAATCACAGACGAGTGGTGTCGCAGTAACCTTATTCTTATCTGTACAGTTAAATAAGGAAAGTATTCTCAGCAAGATACGTTGCCAATAACAATGAAACAAAGCTAGAGAGTTGTGCAATAAGGACGTGAAACAAGAAAAAACAAAAATATTTCAGGAAAATCATAGGTCTCCACCAATAAGGTTGGGTTGAATAGAAGCGTGACTTAAGTTAACTGGTCCATATCTACGCTGTTTTTCCAATATATTTTTTTTAAATTATAAAACATGGTATATAGTAAGACCGTAGAATATATTTATTAAAATTGGTTTTGCTATGTATCCTACGTTTCCAAAGCAAAAAATCTTACTACTGTGGCCAATTATTGACTTAAATACATTTTATTAAATTCGATTGCTTGCTAAAGTTATATTTTTTTCTTTGTAAAATGAAGTATTTATTTGTTAGGCACATAAAAATGTTAAGGTTGTCAAGTGGGGAAAAAGCATAATTTTATATTTGTATGAAATATTCTTAGTTTTATAGATGTTACTTCGGAGTACATTTTCCTCAAACAAAATAAAAATTGCTCAACCAGTTTCCCATAGTGAATCTTCGAAGTAAAATTTACATGTTTTTAGTTCTTATTAGCCACTAAAACCAATTAACATAAATAAATTAAATAATTCTCACTGTAACTAATCTCGCGGGCCACTGCTTGATATGTTTTAAAACAAATTACAAGATTTATTTGTATTAAAAAAAAATTCTGAAATGCTGACTTTGTTTGCCATTTTATTTTATTTAAGGAAACGTGGTTTATTTTACGGAACTAACCTTTGGTTTTTTTAATTTTTGGTGAATTCGTAGGCTATTAACTACTTTACAATTAGTTTGTACTTAAAACATTTTCATCCGCGCTAATGCAGCGTTAAACCACGCCTTCTTTCATAAATCTTGGGAGAGCGTTAACTTCAATGGTAATTTTCTTTTAAACGTGACGTTTTATCAGATTTTTCTCGCCTATGAATGCGAAAGACCGAATCACCACAGATTCTCTACTTCTTTAATAATGCGATCCATTTGCTTCCAAACTCACGGAGAATATTAAGCTGAGGAATGAATAAATCACATCCGTAAATTTTATTTTGCTCACGCCCCTGGCAATATTGTTGGAAGGAAGTTTTTCGAAGAAGGACGGGAACTTTATCAATGCTTCTGGAATTCACTCAAGAACCTATGTTTAGGGAATACTGATACCGTTACGATGAATTTATGTTCGGCCCAGAATTCGCTGAGTTTCATTCCTTTTTATATTCTCTTCGTGTTACTCTCCCTCAAATTTTTATCCACGTAACAACTACCTTCTCTTTTTCATACAAACATTCTCACTTCAGATATAAGTTAGTTTGTACAGTGTAAGTATACCTGATTTTGACATTTCTCTTCTGAGAAATACGTCTGGCAACTCCATTGTACTGACCTTTAAACCATCCTGACTAGGGACCCCTGATTTTCGCGAAAATAATTTTGCCCTACTTTGTTTCTGTATCTTATGTACACATATACAGCTCTGCTGAATCGTTATTGGCAGCGTGGGCGTGTCCCCCATTTGAATGCGCCAATAAAAATAAGGTTACTGCTACACCGTTCATATGTGATGTGCGGGTAGATCCCTAAGAATTGTGCCAGTTAAAATATCCAATCGTTGACCACGAAGCAGAACTGCAGATGTGCACGTAAGGCACTGAAACAAAGTGGGGTGAAATTCTTTTCGCCAAAAATTGGGGTCCCTGATCCTGACTTCCTGGATGAACAGGTTCAATGCAATCCTGTTTATGATATCCTTCTCAGAAAATAAGTTTCAAAACTAGGCAAACCAACTCTGTGCAGACTATACTCACCATGGTTACAAGAATCTTTTCACACGTGCAGGTTTATTACGTTTCCAATTAGTTTCATTTCAGAGCTGATGCAAAGGGATTTGGTTATTCTTTCTTTGGAGTTTTCTGTTTGGTTTAAAATTCCTCATGGCGCATTTTTTAACTGCCATTTACTTGAAAACACAGCAGAAATGTACACAAATATCTAATTAGTAGAGGTGATAGTATTTCACGAAATGTTTTGTGCCAACATACCCTTGAAAACACTAGATTTTTACAACATATATGTAGAGCTAGGAAAAATTCGCGAGTTCAATGACCTGCATGCTAGACTCCAATGTCCTATGCTTACTCAAGCCCCGTCTATTCGTTCATTGTCTGCTGTCGGAATGAGTAGCAGGTAATGGACAAATGGTAGGACTTCAGTATACACGGGATAATGGATTCTAGCATGTTGGTCGTTGATCTTGCGAGATAATTCTAGCCGTACTTACATGATTCGGTGATTTACTTCTGACACAACGTAGCTGTTTGCAGACCAATAACAGGCATCACATTTACAATATCGAGATTATTATTGGCTTCTGTGAAATTCGGTAACAGCTCCACGTACAAGCTACAGCCAGTAGTCTCCTGGTAAGCTGAGCGTGTGTTTAAATCCAGCAAACAGTCAAGTTTTCCTGCGATGAACCATCATCTCTACTGATTAGTTGTGAAATTCTTTCCCAAAACTTTCTTGTTCATACCAGCAGTATGATGGTGAGTGCACTGAAGAAAATAGTTAATGGATATATTTGCTTGGACATACTCCATTGCGAAATAAATGACTGTCAAAAGAAATCTAAAAATAAGACATGAAAACATCAATAAGCAGAGTACGCTTTATTTTATGTTTGTTCCTTGTTTTATCTAACCCGATTCCATTTTTGGAATTTCATGTTGTGTATGTATCCTGATGACTAAAGCATACTCTGCTTGTTGATGTTTTCATGTATTAGTTTTAGTTTCCTTTTGACAGTAATTTATTTCGCAATGGAGTATGTCCAAGCAAATAAATCCAGTCATGCACTCCCATTCCACAGTTCTTTCAAAGATCATAAAATACTTATTAGTCACCACAAAAATGTTTTGTCAGAATGGACGTTACCAATTTTTTTTTGTAGTGACTGCTCTCCCCAATATAGCTTTGCAGTGGCTACAATAAAATGTTGTAACCACTACAAAATTATTTCGTGAAGTCCATATTGACAAAACATTTTGCAGCCACCACAAAACAGTTTTTTTTTTGTGTGTGGAGATACGGACAGCAGTAGAACCGGAGTTCCTGCAGTGCAGTGTATAGAAGACTCACTACTGGCTTACCTTGAAGTTGGCAACTTTGGCTCAGTACTTTCCCGTGTAGTGCCTGTGGTTGGCAGCACTGCAGCGGAATGACTGGCCCTCGACCGGGATACCTAGAGCCGTCTCGCCCGAGTTTCTCAAAGGAAGCAGAGTCGCTTCAGCTATAGCCACTCCCGTGTCTTATAGCGACGGTTTCGACTCGGACTTGAAAGGAACTGATAGTTTCGACAAGTTGCTCAGATCGGAGAATAGTTCTCCTGCACTTGTCATTAAGGTAGCCACCTGACCAGATCGCCGAGAAGTGTGCAGATCTTCTGAAGACAGGATTTTGTTGGAATACTGCTCAACATGCGCCAGTGGTGTCAGTTTAGGAATGACATTCAAAGATCTTCTCGTCTGCGAATGTCCTTTTCAAACCCTTTCACCAATCTTCAAGTCTTATATTCTGATTGCCGAAAATGGCGGAAAATGCGTTCGTTACATGCCAAATGATTCAAGGGCCAATTACGAACTTGGCACTAACATACATTTGTTTGGATGCTAACCAGTACCCAAAACAAAACGCGAATTTTCAGATCCCTAATAATAATATTTGGTAAAGGATGTGTTGTAATTAGACGCTGGTGGATTCTGAGTACAGCTCGAACCATGAACTACTTTTCCGTGCAACTATCCTCTGTGTGGGACTAACCATTGGACTATCTCGCTCGGTGTACAAGACGGAAGATGTTGCGAGAGAGGTTTCAGAGTCTAGAGTGAGTGATTATCGTGTCGCGAGGAGCCCTTTCTCCTCTCTTGACATTGGTCTCTCAGGGCGTAATGGTGATCCTTTGTTCAGCAGCCTCTCACCTGGAGCAGTAAGTCATCTCCCTTTCTCTCTCTCTCTAGACACACAGACACAACTGTTGTTCAACACTCCACACATAGAATACCTATCCAGTGGTATCGTATAGCAACCAACCACTGGTACGGGCCTGAAAATTCTTGTTTTCTTTGCTCAAAAGCTAGATTTCAAAGAATTTCTCTATTGCCCTTAGACTTATCTGTTAGGAGAAGAAAACTCGGCAAGTTAAATAATGACCTACATGTTACAATCGACTGTCCTATTCTTACGTAAGCCCATTTATTCAATCGTCTGTTGTTCGAGTGAGTAGCAGCTAGTGGACAGTTGGTCGGGGCATGATCATACACAGGATTGTGTATTCTAACATTCAGGTCAGTGAAGTAACAGACTAAGTAGTAATACAGATGTGGAATTACATGGTGGTTCACTTGACACGAGCGAACTTGGCTGCCCGAGGTTGTTGATACCAGCCCCGTGTATGTTTGGCCCCTGCATGTTACTGCAGGTTTCCTATTGGCCTGGCTGCCGGCTAGCAGGGCAGCCGCATTACGCTGATTGGCGGTAGGTGTTTCCGTCATGTTGCTGGCCAGGGAAGACATTTTACTGGCGTGTGTGACTGAGTTTGCCGTCCTACCAGTTAATTCACTTCTGTATTCCTAGGTATTCTGTGGTGAAGTCGTGAAATATTCTTTTTCCTACTGCTCTGATACTCATAGCTCCTAGAGGGCAACGTGTCACTTATTAAGGGCATGGGCCCGAGTTTCTTCACATTTAACGACAATTATTTTTTAAAACATAAATGGGAGCCGATATCGTAAAATCGCCTCGTAACTTTGTTATGACTGATTTAAACTGCATACTCTAATTTTGTCGAGTCAGAAGACTGCAAAATAGTTGCTAATTAGTTAATTAACGAAATTTCTTTTTAGTAGATAAATTAGCTGTACTCATCATACAGTTTGTCTCGAAAAAATACATCTCATTGTAAAACCAATTTGCAACAAAGTTAGGAAGCGATTTTACAATATTGACTCTCGTATGCATTTAAAAAAAAATATTCTCTCGAAAGCCCTTAATAACTCCTATATGCAGGCCTACTTTAGTGTGAAGCCATGATTATGTGGCGAAAGGTTTTTTTGTACCATTAGGTTTTCAAAGAGTTTACAGTCAGTTTCTCAGAATATATTACAAAGATAATAACAGCTACTGCATTTCCAATAGTTTGAATAAAAAGTATAACATTTCTAAAACAAGATTGGGCTCTTGGGGAGGGGGGTGGGTTTACCTAATTTCCCCCCCCCCCCCTTGTATCCGCCACTGGCGTGGAGTCCAGTAACCACATTGTGATTGGCCCAGCTACCACTAACTACGCGTCAATTGTCCGTCTATCACGCGATTTCCAGACAATCAGGAGTGTGGAATAATTCTATCCGTCCGTCCGCCGAAAGCTTGCCGAACTTTAACTTTTTACGGACGGACAGGTGAAATTACAGCCTTATGAAGATGGCGACGATGGTTCAACTGTTTATTTTAATAGGAAGACTGTGATATTTTTTTATGTTTGTTAGATGACGCAGTAAATTCATTCTTAAAATACGACAGTGATAATTTTGGCATTTGGGAAAAACTGAAACACCAACATAAATTATTTTTGTGTAATGCTTACTCATATTACACCATAAGTAATTTAACTAGTAAATCATTATGATAATAAAATTTCTTTGTGGCAAAGGACAGTTTTTGCAATTATAAGCAGCTATAGATTGATTAAAAATCTGTATAAATGAATAATCTATTAAAGGGAAATTTTTATATCCAACAGAATTTTTCTGTTCGAACATTGATTGCATTGCAAATTAAAGGATTAACGACGGATGGATGACGTGCTTCAGGGGCGTCATTTAAGGGGATGGTGCAGGGGGGGGGGGGAGGGGCAAATGTCCCTCCCTGGATTTAGAATTTTAAGCGTATAAAATATATTTTTGTATTTTGTTATTTAAATAATGCTAACTCAAGCACATAAACTGAAGTTATATTATTAAAGTTTCTAATGTATACATGCTTAATTATTTAAAAAGACGCAACAAGGTCACTGTCGCCGAAAAAACTAATTTT
>PNEQ01003734.1:73235-83664 GCA_003012365.1 Medauroidea extradentata
CGGCTCAACTTCGAAAGCCAGGATATTAATACCAACAATGGCCGCGAAAACCTGCAAACATTTTTAATAATCACATGACAAAAAAATAATTATCGTAAGTTATGATGTTATAAAATGTATCGTGTGGTCAGTGGAAGGTTGGGAAAGTGTCGCGTGCGTGCAGAGATATAACGACGTGGAACTGTGTGTGTGTGTGTGTGTGTGTGTGTGGTGAAAGTGTAAGCGCGGGTTGGCACGTAAAGTCACACCATGTACGATAACTTGAACGCACGCTGTATACTGTGAGAGAGGCTGATAAAGCGACCTTGTGCGATAACTCTGCACCCTTGTGGCAGTCAAGTAGCGTGGCAGGGACTCTGTTCAGTATCTCATTTTAGCGTTAATACGTTTACTTCTGATGGTTTAGAATATGACAAATTTCTCGTCTTAAGGTCATAATTAGGGCCACGATTTTGTCGCGAAAAGATTTTTGCCCCACTTTGTTTCAGTGTCTCTCGTGCACATCGGCCGCTGTGCTTCATGGTTATTGGCAGAGTGTCTTGTTCAGACACGTTTATTATTTGACTGGACCAATCAGAATAAGATTATTATGACTTCGTACGTCTGTAATTTGCCAAGGCCAGTGAGAGTAAAATCATCCAACCACAGACGATATAGCAGAGCTGCAGGTGTGCACATGACGCATCGAAACCAAGTGGTACAAAAATCTTTTCACCATAAAATCGTGGCTCTAGTCATAATAAGTAGTTTTTCCATATTAGTGAAAAAAATAACTCAAAACTTTTTTTAACGAATTGCTTAGAAAAAATGATGCAACAATTATTTGTATGCGTTTTGCATCATAATACACTGTTCGAAAAACAAATATTTTGTTCGATTTTGGTTTATGTTCATAACAAAATTGGTGATATTTTGAGTGCCAAATCCTGAAAAACTATTACGTTAATATGATAAAAATTAGGTACACATTATGGTTTATTTGTGACATAATAAATAATAATGTAGAGTTTATTCGTTATGAAAATTATTAAAAAAAAAAAAAATTACTTCCTTAAGGGCGTTGGTTCCGTAAATGTTCATAATTTTATATTTGTGTCAAACACAGTTCAACTTTTGCGCATCAAATAACAAGTCATTTCCCCAAATAAAAAAAATTGTGCCCCATAGTTTTTGCATAATCACTCATCAAAGCCACAAAATCGCCACTGTGGCGTAGCCAAAATAAAAAAAAGCAATTAACTAATTAATTCAAAATTACGAGAACTGAAAGTCAGTGTATCTGTGCATTATATGACATGTTTGACAAAAGTTAGTTTTGAAAATTTCAGTAGTAGCCAAAAGTCAAAGTTATGTAAAAAGGTACTCATTTTCACCAATTATTTAAAAATACAAAATTGTATCGGTTTGTGTTTACAAAAGTGTCTTGCAGTAGCTCACATCATTAAGTATCAATGTGAAATATATAGTTTCTGCAAGATAATTATTTTTTATTATTTTGGCTACACTGCAACTGCCATTTTGTGACTTTGATAGGTGATTATGCTAAAACTATGGAAACAATTTTTTTTATTTGGGGAAATTACACGATGTCTGAAGTGTAAAAGTTGTACAGTGTTTGGCACAAGTATAAAATGTTTTATTTTTACTGGTCCAACGTCCTTAAGGGCGCCGTGCTGCCTGAATCTGTTTTCCGCGTTAAAGGCTCAGACGCGAAGAAGAGGTGCCACTGTTGACGCGGGCGCCTGTGTCAGATCGCCCTTATGCAGAAGGCGCGGGCTTGCAGTGCTTCCGTCAGATCACATTGACCGTTTTGTTGTGTGCTTAAGTACACTGCATGCCCCTTAAATAGTTTCGCATATATCTGAGCAGTAGTTATTGTGACATAACTGTACGAATGGGCGGTTTTATGCCATGTAGGGAGTCGGAAATAGTACTGCATTTTCAATGCGCGTGATTTTATTAAAAGTAATTCATAATTCTTCTCTGAAATATGTTTATTTTTGTAGGTAGGTTAGCTGTAAACTCGTGTAATAGTTCTGCGAATAACTGCTTATTTAAAATCTGCTGTAATGCAGTTTGAACAGCGAGGCAGGCAGGTGCCTTAAGGGCGCGGTTTACCTCAGTTTTCAACGTCTTTTTTTATTTTTATATTTGTACCAGATATTTTTTCTTATTTCAGACATAAATTGTGACTAAATCTTTTTCTTAGGAAATTTTTGCATCTCTCATACTTTTTGCGTAATGAGTCGTAAACGTCAAAATTTTTACGGTTTTAAGTACGCCACTAAAACCGACTGACATACCAAACCGAAAAAAATTCATATTGTATAACAATGTTGTAGGCTATGAAATGACATATATAAAATCAACAAATAAAATATTTTTGCATTTAATAAAAAATGCAGAATTTTTAAATGATAATTTAAAAATGTTAAAATGTTTTTAAAAATACAAAAATTTATTTTTGTTTTTATAAGCCATTTTATAGACTACAACATTGTTATACACTGTGAATTTTTTTGGTTTGGTATGTCAGTTGGTTTTAGTGGCGTACTTAAAACCGTAATGGGCAAATTTGGACGTTTACGACTCATTACGCAAAAACTATGAGAGATGCAAAAATTTCCTAAGAAAAAGATTTAGTCACAATTTATGTCTGAAATAAGAAAAAATATCTGGTACAAATATAAAAATAAAAAAAGACGTTGAAAACTGAGGTGAACCGCGCCATTGAGGCACCTACGAGCAAGTCTCAGTTGTTAGACGAGTTCGCAAACTTCAAATACGAGTTTGCTTGCAGTCGTTGAAAGAATAGTCACTGAAAGAAAAACAATATGTAGAGTGGAAATTCTAAATGATCTAAGTGCCAAAAGAATCCGAATTTAGTTATTTACTTCAATATAACCATGTGCCAGTGCCTATGTCTTGCTGTAAGAACTAATTCCCTATAATTGTCCTAATAATTTTTATGTTCGTTGAAAGATTGCGTGTCCCATATGTACACATACTCTTGCATCGCTGGTTTTCTCTTTCTTCTCGAAAGCATATTTTTGGCACTTAGATCGTTTAGAAATTCCACTCTACAATTGTAGGAAGTATTCTCTTCAAAATTATTTTGTAGTAAATAAAAAATAATTTTGTGTTGACCACAGTATTTTAGTGGCGAAAACATAGTGTTTTTGTGGTGACTACAAAATAAATTTTGCACTGCGAAAACCAACAACATATTTTATAGCTGCCATAAAGTATCTTTTTAAGAGTGAAGTCGGTTCAAGTTTCTTTGCTTAATTTTAACTGGCACATAAAAGTTCAAGGGCGTCTCTAGTAAACTACGACCCAATCACACGCGTGTTTGAAACCTAACTTGCAGTGACATTGTAAGACTCACTAGTATTTCCTGGGTTTATTCTAGGGCGGGTTGGTCGTCAAGATCGCATACATCGGTGTCACTACTGTGATTGGAGGAAGACAGCTGCTTTGACATGTCCTTGAAGACTGCAAGACAGGAATGTATAGATAGTAGCCGATAGTTTTCCCGGAAAGATTTTTACATCGCTTTGTTTTAACACTTTACGCGCCCATCTGCAGCGCTTCTTCATGGTTATTGGCAACGTGATTTGTGTACAGGCGTAACTAATTTGACTCTGCCAATCACAATATAAGATTACTGTGATACCAAATAACTAAGGGCCGAAAATTTCGCGGATTCAATGCCGTGCATCTTAGAATGCACCGCTCAGCTACAGAATATGTAGGAATACAGAAGTGAAATAGCCAGTAGAACTGCGAACTCGGTTGCACACGCCAGCAAAATGGCTTTCCTGGCCAGCAACATGGCGACAACACCTACTGCCAATCAGCGTGAGGGAGCTGACCCGCTAGCCGGCCTCCAGGCCAATAGGTAACCTGCCGTAGAACGCAGGAGCCAAACACACACGGGGCTGGTATCAACAGTCTCGGGTAGCCAATTAGCGGTGAAGTTCGCCCGTATCAAAAGAGCCGACACGTAATTTCACGTCTGTATTGATATTTAGTCTGTGGCTCAGCGGACAACGAAGGGACAGACGGATCTTTAGTATACATAGGACAATGGATTCTAGCATGTGGGACATTATATCTACGAAATTTTCCTTCCTATCCATAATGATCTGGAAAATTCGCGTTTTGTCTCGGGTAGAGGTTAGAACTCAAACAATGGACGACTTGAAGTACACGCCCTCTGACGTCAAACCCTACGGTGGGAAACAAAGCTTGTTTACAAACATACTGATTTGCTAGTTGGCACGGTCGTAGAAGAACAGGTCTGGACACTCGCCTGGATATTTGACCCCCTTGTTGTTTGGCTGTAGTTCACCAAGTTACCGAGAATATTGTGTTTTATTGGCGCTGATGTTACGGCGGTCGGACTAAACTCCGCCCACTTCCTTCCCGCTAAGATAAACAATTTATCAAAACGTATTTTTTATCAATTTATGAAATACTTTCTTCGCTCACAAATTTAAGAAAAGGCTCCAGCAATCTTTATTTACTTTATAAATTCAACATTGGAAAAAAGTGGACGGAGTTTGAGTCCGACCGCCCGGAAAACAGCGCCAAAAAGTACGACATTCTCGCTAAATTAACGAACTATAGCCAAACAACAAGGGTGTCAAGCAAAATACATTGTTATATAGGCGAGTGTCCAGACCTGTTCTTCTACGACCGTGCTAGTTGGTGATGGCAGAAACCAAACATTTTGTGCACTCATAGACTTACACGCAAGTGTAAAAAATATTAGTTTCATTTCGTGGTTACGATATGCAAATGCATAAGATCAATGTTTACCTGAAAAAGCGACAAATTCCAAACAAATACTCAGTTTTCTTTACTTACATCTCATCTGGGACATGTGAAGCCAAACGCCTGTATGAAGGTCATGTTCTGTTGTGGTATCCATGGAGATAGGAATTGTATCCCACACCTGACTGAAGCTCCGCCTCTTTTCAAGTCGTCCATTATAAGTTAGTTCCAAGTTTGTAATTGGCTCTTGACTCATTTGTCATCCTCTGGTGAGTCCTGAGTCAATTAGGAAGAATCAATTGAATGCAGGTCCAAACAAGTTATATGATTGTGTCCGCGAGCAGCCAATGAACAGATGTTGTTTGCTTGAGTGTGCATATATTCTTGGAGGCTAGCCTATATGTCAGGGAACACGTGCATTTTTCCCGACTGTACGCACACGTGGCACAGAATATTTAGAAATACAGAAGTGGAATAGCCAGTAGAACGGCAAACTCAGTCACACACACCAGCAAAATGGTTTCCCTTTCTACACAGTGGAAAAAAAAACTACGTTTACAAAGAAATTCTTATAACGTAATATTAGAACATTATCAGTCAGATAATAAAAGTAAGATGTCAGAAACCTTTTAAAGTGATTACAAATATCGTAAACAACTTTGGGAACTAGTAAAATAAAGCTAATGAGCAGATTTTTCGAATTGAAACAAAATAAACCTAGGAGACCTTTCACACTGTACAAAACATTTCGTACTTTCACAATAAATTTTTTTGAAACTAGTTGCTTTCGGAATAAAGTGAGCACCAAAAATTTAACCTTTGAAAAATATCACTAGAACCGTCACTGCATGTAATTCAACATTAACTATCGTTGCGTTACTGATTGTAAGGTTGGCAGCGAAATTATGCCATATAGTTCCATGTAATTTTTTTATTTAAATACAACAATACGAAAACAAAATCAACCGAAATCGACATAACTGTCTTTCATGTAATTACTGAACTTAATTTATCGTACTTTATCGTTTCATACTGACTGCACAGTTTATCTTATACGCGCAAACATCAAGTGATGTGTCCAGAGAGGTTAGATGTTTCCTGTCGTTAACCGTTACGTGTGGAAGGATACGAATTGGCCGAAAATAGAACTAAAGCAGGGCTTCTTTGAGTAATAACTTTATCCTGAACCGCCTATACACAGTTTTTCATATGGAATGCTCATTGGTTGGCGTTGGCATGATTTAACTGGTTGGTGAACCGTGATTATACAATATTCTCTGACTTTATACCGTGGATGTTATTAAAATGGAATTATGCCTATTGTGAGGTACACATATTTATGAGTTTGCAATGCCTTATATGAAAAGTTACTGCGAAAGTCAACGGTTTAGGTGAACATTTCGCCCTAAATTGTGGGGATTTACTAATGCTCGTATAAAAGCAGTTTTGAGACCGTGCTGCTATATGTTTAAGCCTCTTCGAGCAGTTTTGTTTTCATGCCCAGTGTGCGGTATTTTTAACGGCGGCAGAAGGCAATAACGGTCTTCATGTAAGCGCAGCTCCACGCAAGCGAGCTGCATACACCACGTGCAAGAACGGCACCGAACCGAAATTACAAAAAAAAAAAAAAAAAAAATTCACTCTATCGTTAGCCATTTATGAAATAATTAATTGCTTCTGGCCAAAATACATGTTTTCATAAAACCGGTGGAGTAAAACTGTATACTCAGGATTATGCGTAGAGATGATGGTCTATCGCGAAAAAGTTTTGTGATAACTTACCCTTGAAAGCACTGTAGTTTCTTGCAACATGCATGATTGAGTGATATACGTCTGATACAACGTAGCTGTCTGCAGACCATTAACAGGCATCAAATGTTACAATAGCTGGATTCTTATTGGCTCAGTCAAATAGGGTAACAGCTCCATATACAAGCGAAAGCCAGTAATCTTCTGGTAAACTGAACGTGCTGTGAAACCCAGCAAGCAGTCAAGTTTTTCCGCGATAAACAATCATCTCTAATAATGTGTTGTGGTTATGGGCACCTGATTCCCGCGAGAAGATTTTTGCAACAACACTTTTCAATACTTTACATACGTGCACATCTGCAGCTGCGCTTCATGGTTATTGGCAGCATGCCTTCGTATAGAGGCGTCACTTACTAGACTGAGCCAATCAAAACCAACGTTACTGCGAGACCACATGCCTTTGATTAACGGGTAGCACTACAAATCGTGTGATAGTTAAAATCACCCAATCCCTAAGTAGGAAAAACGTTGCAGATATGTGCATAAGCATAGCCATCTTTAGTGGAAGGCCGCGGCCTTAGATCTGGCAAACCTGTCAGGAAGGGTTATTTTAACACTTCTTTTGTCTCGCCAAAGGCAGTGGCTTCTCCTGATTCGCCGGTATGTAGGGCAGAATAACGAATCAGGTACAGCCATTGTCTTTGGAGAGCTACAAGAAGTGTTAAAGTGACCCTTCCTGGCAGGGTTGCCAGATCTAAGGCCGCAGCCTTCTACTAAAGACAGCTATGGCATAAGTCAATGAAACAAGTTAATTCAAAATCATTAAGCTAAAATCAGGAGTTCCCTGAACTAGATAAATAGAAAGGATTAATTACGTTGCGTTCAGCCGTCAAGAGAAAGCCATTACTAGTTCGAAGGGCAGGAGCCGAGTTGACCGGATGGTAAGACTATTGGTAATTTCCGGCGGGAGCGGTCCCTGGATGTTCACATGCCGGGTTTTCTTAGGGATCTCCCGTTTCTCCTGCCCTTTCATTCTGACGCTGCTCCATATTCACCCCATTCCACCCCTCGCCAGCGCAAAAGACCTCGATGTTGAGCGCTGACCAATCACTCAGAGGAATCCCAAAATTTTAAAATAAGCATTTAAAGTAGTTCTGTTTTTATGAGGTTATATCAATGTATTGTGGTATATAACTGCCTAGTGATAATACTGCAAGCATGCCCTTGAAAGTGTCTTAGATTTCCAATAAAATGTCACTAATACATTTGATGAATTCGTATCAAATTAGTGCTTACTTCCAATGGAAAAATTCGGAACATAAAAAAAAGGCATAGTCATTTACATGGCTACGAGTTTGTCGCGAAAATATTTTTGTGACATTTTGCTTCAGTATCAATCGTGCATGTTGGCAATTCCGCTTCGTGATTACTGGCAGCGTGCTTTTGTTTATGAGTCTCTCATTTGGCTGCACTGCTTTAGGGCATTGGTACCAAATGTTGCAGAACTATTTCCGTCACAAAATATTAACTTTGGCTATTGGTTAGTTTCTACTGCAGTGAGTGGTCGGCTGTACATATAACTAGGTTGTTATTGGTTCAGAGTTGTAAAGGACGAATTAAAAAATCCGCGACTCTAACGCGAAGATTTTTCACATGGAAATAGTTCGGTATCTGTTCTGCATATATTTACTAGTGATATTTCTGTGTCCGCATCATATTTCACGCGGGAAATTGGTTGGTTAGAGCAATAAGAAACAACAAGTTTTAGAATATACATTCAGATAAAATGCACCAGTAACAGTAGAAAAATAAAAATTTGCAATTATTAATTTAACAATCTCCTTAATTATGTTCCATAATACGTGTACACAAACGTTAAATTTTTTAAATCAAATAAATGAGTTAATTAGAATTGTTATGTAACTACCCAATGTGTAAGTCTAGTATAATTAAAATTTGATCCGTAATTTTACGAACTAAATTTTTTTCCTATCATAGAACTAATTATCGAGAGTGCTAAAATAGGAAAAAATAATTTAATTAATCTGTTTTCTCATTTTGTTTGTACTAGATACTTCATTACTAGTGTGAAGCCCGTTAATAAAATATTCACTTCCGTCTCGCTACTCGTGAAATGATCATCTCTATAAAATGCTGTACATTTGGAAAGAATACGAGAAGAACAAAGTTCTATTAAAGACCAGGTCATCATAATTTAGTTTTTACACTGTTTACCGAAATAACCAAATATTGTACAAGGACAATATAGGAAAGTCAGAACAGAAAAAGAGATATGTTATTTAGTTCCAGTTCACCCCGATGTGAGCGCTGTTCCTTCTACAGTAGCACATTTCTCTACGCGTAGTTTTAGTTTTATATTTTGTTATTTATAATTTGAAATGTAATCACGATTTTATAATAAAATTATGTTCTATTAGTTATTATTTTGATTAGCTAAAATTTAAAATATTTATAAATACAATCTAATACTATTAGCTTAAGAGAAATTTAGTTCATAAATGTATAAACACCACAAGAAATAGAGACGTAAGAATGTAAGCTTTGCTAGTGTTTCCAGTTCACGCCGTTGATAAAATGTCTCCCGCTCTAACAATGCTAAAAGGCTGTGCCACAGAATAAATAAGTAGCATAATTTATTACGTGGCTGTACTTCCCATGGTGTTCCTTTACGATATTTGAAATATCTTCAGGCGAATGCTAAACACATACATTTTTGAAAAGATACAAAACAAAACGTTGGAAACCCCATTTGTAATGTTGTTATTTATAAATGTACAATTGCTGTTCTTGTAAAATTCACAAAGAATATGTTTGTAAATTTCCAACGCGTAGTCTGCTAACTGGACTTTGATTGGGGATTTGAAAATTAAACGAAACAAAAAAAAACTGTAGAAATATAAGGATTCGAATATTTGTTTGTACGTAAGGACATGCACTTTTCGCGAAAAGAATTTGGCAACAATTTGTTTCCACGACTTATGTGCACACCTGCAGTTCTGCTGCGTGGCCATTGATTGGATGTTTTACCTCTTGGATTCTTGTGTTTCTACCAGCTAATCACAGACGTGAGATGTCGCAGTCGAGTAAGTACAACTCTTCTACGCGAAGACGTCCTACCAATTATACAGGATGTCCCGTAAGTCCGGTCTCGTAGGGTAAATAGAACAGGTGAAATATGGAATGGCTTAATAGTGATGCAGTGTGTTAGCGCAAGACAACAGCAGTGTGTTCAGTTCCATGTGTCATTACGATTGAAAATGTTCAAATTGATGGCCGCGATGTTCATTCGACATGCGTATGTGATGGTTCAAATTACTTTGTAGGCCTACACGATGTAACATGGCCGTCGTAATGGAGCGGCATACAGCAGTAATGTTGTTATTTATAACAACATTTCATTACATTCACATATTTCCTATTTTAACATTCCTTATGAAACCGGACTTTTTCTATGAGGCTAGACTTATGGGACATCCTGTATTGAAATAGTTACATGATTCACTTTACGCATCATTCGTTCACAAATTGTGCGATGAATTTTCGAGCGGTCCCTCAAATGTTTGTTGAAGTACTAAGTTAATTTAATCGCTGTGAAGTAATGCCCTATTCAATTGGTATAATCCACGAAACTGAATAGAATAAATATTTGATAGCGTGAAAGTGCCTTAAGTGATTCCATACTATCGCTGCGTCACTAGGTTGTGAATGTTTCCAGTTTCTACAGTCGAACATCTGGATAACGTCTCGAAGGTTGTTTTATTTTCAGCCACAGGGACTATAAATCAATAAGGAACTGAAAAGAGTATATTCTTAAGGGCGTTGAAGTGGAGAAAAATCATCATATATATATATATATATATATATATATATATATATATAT
>PNEQ01003735.1:10188-21746 GCA_003012365.1 Medauroidea extradentata
TTTCTTGCTAATTTTGACAAAATTTTAGCATCACATTTTGTTTTCTTTGACACACTTAGTTTATTCACTACTGTTTTGAAAGTAATATTTCTGTACACACATTTAATTTATTTTACATTCTATGTACACATTTTAAAACAAAACTTAATTGTTTGCTTTCAAATTATATTACATTTTGCATTTTTATGAGTAATATTTATTAAATTAATTTTTTTTATTCATGAATTTAAATTTATTTGTAATACAATTTTCTTAATTTGTGCTAAAATTTTGGCAATTTAATTCAAATTTTGTGTCTTCTTGTTTTTGGGTTTTGGCTTCACGTTTCGGTACTTCGGTACTCGTGTTTTCATATTTGTTGTGAGCACATTTTGTGTGGTTGTGGTATGGGACACAGTCACTTCGTGTTGTCTTCTCTCTGAGACATGATAGGCATTGCGATAGTTTTGGTCTTCTAGAAAATTGTATTGCTGGTCACATTTTTTCTGTCTCTGTTCTTCACTTTCTTGTGTGGTTCACTTGTGGACTGACTTTGGTATGGGACTTAGTCGTTTCATTTAGTGACCATACTTTGTGGCAACTTAACCTCATTGTTGATTGTTCATTTATATTTGCGGTTTCTTTTGGTCTTGTTGGTTGCCTTTTAAAATTTTGTTAGTCTTGCTTTGTTGTTGTTTGTTGTGTTGTTTCAGTGTGGAACTCGTCTAGTGTTGTTTTTCTTGGTTTTCGGTGGATTGATCACTCATTGGGAATGCAGAATACTCACTAGTTATTTACGGTCAGGACTTTTTGCTGGACTTGGGCCAGTTTTGTTGAGTTTTCGTCCTTTTGTTTTGTGCCATTTTTGGAGTCGTGTGTTTGTAGGTCTGCAGCCTCCTCACACGTTTGTTTTCCTCTTGTAGGTTTGCTCCTGGACACGTGGACTTAACTCTTTATTGAAATTTTATGTACATATTAGTTTGTAAGTTTGTTGTTAGGGGTCGTGGGAAATTTCCTGACACCCCATTTTGTCCCTTTGTGGATTTTGTTGTCCAGGGTACTTGGTGCCTCCACTTGGTTCTTTGCACATTTAACAGCATTTGTGAGCTACATTTGTAAATTTCTCTAATTTTGATATTTTCTTCTTGTGTTATCTTTGTCAGTTTGAAAGATTCTATTTTAGCAATTATTATGTCTTGTTGATTGTTGATTCTTATTTTCGTGTTTGATGTCTTATCATTAGAAAAAAAATTTTTGTCGACGCTAACGTCTCCTTTCAGGGCGGAAGTGTGTGCCATATTATATACGTCACGACTATATAAATTATATTTTAAAATGTTTTGTCTATATTGTCATAAATTTAGGTTCATTTTCTTAACTTTTTTTATTTCATTGATATTAACTTGTTTATATTATACTAACAGTAATTTGGTGTCATTCAGTAAATTTATATTACTCTGGATGTTTCAGTACATTTTATTTTTCATTAAAGTCTATCTTTCCTCCACATGTTAGTTATGAGTAGAGCCGATTCAGGCTGCAGTAACGTGGTCCTTGTTAGCCGGATGTGCGCGGCTACGTTTTGCATTCCTTAGCCGAAGCTTTGTTTCTTCTTTATTTTACTGTTTCTTCCTGCAGTGCGGACATTTGCTGTGTCAGGGCGCGTGTAGTCTGCATGTCCATCACGTGATTTCGTCCTTTCTATGCAACTCTGTACACGTGAAAGCATTGTGCTCCTTGTCGATAGGCGATTCTGACTGCCCCTGCCATATAGTGGGGCGTTTTAAAGTTATTCCGCTGCGCCTTTGTTTGTGCTCTGTTACCTCTCTTTCCTCCATTTTTTCCGGCACTCGTTGATCAGCAGTGAACACGACATGATGTGTTGTTGCGGTGTTCGTGTCTTTCCGGCACACGTAGGGACTTAAGATGCCCTAACTCTTTATTTTTTTTTTTTGTTTTCTTCATTAGTATCATCATGTAGTCTACTGGAATAGTTATTTTATTTTATTCTACAACTCCAAACGTAGCTTTTGTCTTAAAATGTAGTGCTACGTGTTTCGGCTTCTTTCGTCGCCCTCTGGTGAGTACCTGTCTTCAGAGAGTTTCTTTATTTGTTATTTTGCGTTCACATTTAAATAATTCCGCGTTCTTTTCTTTTAGTGAGGGTCCAAGTGTTGGGCCTCACATCCTTATGGGCACTTTTCCATCTTGGTTTGTTTCGTGCCTGTGGCTCGTCCTGGCGTCTCAGCTAGAGGATTGGTGATTTCGTCGCTGCTAAGAATGCGTACTATCATCTCCATTCTCCAGCATTCAGTGAAGGAACTGTGTGCTTACTTCTCCGATTCCGTTTCACTCACCACCACTACGTTTGACGTCAGGACAGCTAAGTGTCATCGGGATAACTTATTTACCTTCTTTTAAATTAAAATTACCTTAATATTATTTATTTACTATTAAAGAGACACGTCATAATCCTGATATGTAATTTTGGTTTAAATAATAAATACAGCATTTGCTTTCATGCAAATTTTAAGTTTTAATATTATAATTTGTTTTGTTAATGATCTGAAAATTTTATATCTTAACTTCCGTAATAAATAATGTGCGGGGCACCCCTTTTCCTTTTTATCTATGCTATCGTTTGCACATAATTTTAATTATTAATTTAAACTATTCATATAGGCTTACATGCCTAATTTATTTCAATGTTATTTATAACTTATCTTGTTTGTTTCTATATCTGAAAAAAAAACATTTAAATGAGAAATTAAATAAATAAAAATAATTTCATTATTTAACAAACCACAAATCAATGTCTTATTATTTATTATTCTTCCTCTGGGAATTTTTACGATTTTGAGTGTCTAGTAAGGTTAAGTTATATTTTCTAAACACCTTACATTTTTCTATTTTAATTCTTTTGTGCGGTGTGCTTGTGGCCTAGTCGTCTTTCTCAAGTGTTTATTTTGTGTGTTTTATCGCTTTTATTTGTATGTTTGTTTGTCCTGTTCTTTTGTTTATTTTGCCACTTTGTTTCTTTTTTTTAATGCGTGGCTGTTTTGAACAGGAGTTTTGTTTAGCGATTAAAAACACTTGAGTGTATTGCTTCCAATATATTAATTTTATTTTCTCACCGAAGCACACCGGCACAACCAGAAGTGTGCAAGCGATAAGGACGAGACAGCAAAGCGTATCACGCCTCACCCTAGTCTGGTACAAGTCACCGAACTGACGTGTAATCTTCTGGCCGACAATTCGTTTTAATAATCATTAATATGTGACATCATTTTACGGCGTTGTATTAAATGGTATTGTATATTTATAACAATTTTCACCATTTTCATCGGCAAAATAAAATTATAAAGCTTAGAGATACATGGATAACCTGAAATGGATATACACGTGTGTAACGTTATTTGAATATTATTGCTGACAGACATGACTTATGTACGCCAAACAGATTTTGAAAAATTTTGTAACTGCCGAAACTCTAGACACCGTTTGGCGGTTTGGGCGGGCGGACATTTTAAATAAACATATACTAGCAGTACGCCTGCGGCTTTGCTCGCGTGAATTACTCATAGCAGATATGCCAGATAGGTAGTTCAGTCAAGTGTTAGAATGACAAATCTGCTAGTTGAGCTAAATCTGCCGTATGATAAGTAGCTATAGCTGCCCACGCGAAAAGTAGTGTTTAGTTTGTTCCTGCCGCTAAAAGCGACCTCGCGTAGGGCCTTATTTATGGTCACAGCAAAGTTGACTTTGTGGAGTAATTACAGACTCTTTAATGTAGGAGGGCAATAGAATGAAATACGTAGTTTATGTGGTATTACGACTGAATTCCCCCGAGCGCAACCATTGGTGATGTTGCCCTCAGTAACATATTTGTGTTTCAAAACCTTCACTTGAAGTTAAGTGGCATTAGTTTGGGAGGGATAATTTTTCGCTGAAATATAAACGTATTTTGTGCCACAACATTGAGGATAGTGAGATGGTATATGTGGGCTGATGCTGTCGAGAAACTTCAGTAAATAGTGGACTGCATAATCCATTTTCGTTATTTTGAAACGACTTCATCCAAATTACACTAATTTCATCTGCCTTGCAGATTTTTTTTGTGTCAGACTTGCACGTTTGCCATTAAAATGAATTTCAGCCCAGAAGCTCCCGAACAATAAATCGGAACTAGGAACAACTGCGCCATATAATATCGAAATTATGCATAAAAACTATTTTTAAAAATTATATATTAATTTCCTGGGTTCATAGAGGTTGTACAACACCGCTTCTCAGTAGAGCTGTAGAAAGAGACTCTCACTGGTCGTACTTGCTTTTCGAATCGTCTGCCTTGAAAGTTCACAAATTTTACTATTTAATTAATTTATCTATTAAAATAAAATAACTTCATTACTTTTTAGGTACTTATGTAAGAATCATTCTGACGCGAATACCACGACAATATCTCTACTGGTTAGATAAGAATCATCAGCTGATAGAAAACAAATTGTATGCCTTATTAACCTCTTTAGGTGTCGAATTTCAAAATATCTTAATTTCAAACCTTAAATATTTGTTCAAGTATCCAACTGAAGTTAAAATCACCACGATAGCTCATTCAGTCAAAGCAATATCGGTCATTCATTAATAATCACATATCACTGCAGTACAGTACTGAGAGTTCGAATTTTGAAAAAAAAAAAATCTTTAAACCTCATAATGTCCATTTACGTAGGCCTAATCATCCTGAAGGCAAAAAATAAACTGAATATTTCGATGGGTCCGATATATAGAAGATTTATCTAAAATATATTCCACGTCATTTAACCTCCTAAGAGACTGAATTTCAAAATATCATCGTAACACATTTTAGACTACATAACTGGTGTCTCTTGGACGTGAAAAACACGACAATAGCCCGTTGGGCTCATGATATATCGACGATTAATTAAAACCACATTTCAAAACTTTTCACCCTTTTTCGCCTCTGTAGGTGAGGAATTCCAAAAAATCCTGAAATTACTTTTCAGGTATTTGAGTGAGCATCAATCTTAAACAAAAATCACGTCGCTATATAAAAATCAACGGGATCTATTTATGTCGATCGTGAATCGAAAACATATTTTACCCTTTTTTTTAACTCTTTGGGTCCGAAATCGGAAAACATATTTTCATGGTATTTGGGATATTTATATAAGCATCAATCTAAAGCAAAGAGCACTTCGATCTCTCGATTGGTTCGATAGATATGGAGGAATAATCGAAAACACATTTCACGTATTTTCATCCCCTTAATCAAAGAATTTCGAAACGTCTTGGAGTCCAGTCATAGATAACTTTAAACGTAACCAATTGAAGTTGAAATCACGACTAAAGTCAGTTGTGTTTCAGTGCTATTGATCTTTCATAATAAGCACAGTTTGCCCCTGTTTACTGCTTGGGGGTCGAATTTCAAAAACTTCTAAAACTTATTTTTGTGTATTTACGTAAGCAACATTTTGAAGGGAACATCAACTCTCTATCCCGAACGATTCGGTAGATATCTATAGTTAATCAGAAACATATGTAGGATCTTTAAAAGCCCTTTTATTTTGAATTTCGAAAAATCCTATCTCTAGCTCTACCGACGTCCCTTCATAAATACATTTAACCCCTTTTCACTCACTTAGAGGTCATATTTAAAAAAATCCCCTCTTAGTGCTCGCCTACGACCTGCGGGGAACCCCCACAAAAATTTCACTATTCTAGGTCCAGTGGTTTGGGCGACAGTTTGATATGTCAGTCAGTCCGTGTTCATTTTTATATAATAGGTTATATATATAATAGGTTATATATATATACACGCACACGCACAGGCTCGTCGAGCAAAAAACCCATAGAAAGGACACCTTGCAGATCGTGGGTTAAATTGGAGACGAAAATATTAGTAGCAGAGTGTTGTACAATGACGTGATCTTTGAAAGAACTGTGCAATGGGAGTGCATGACTAGATTCAGTTTCTTGGGCGTACTCCATTGCAAAATTGAACGACTGTCAAAGAAAACTATACAATTAAAACTATACAAAGAAAAGAAAACCATAATATAAGCAGAGTATGCTTTAGTCAGCAAAATACATACACAACATGAAATTCCAAAATGGAATCGGGTCAAATTGAAACAAGGAACAAACAGATAATAAATGAAAATAATAACAAATAAAATAAAAAACCAAGTAACATGCGACACAACGATGAGACGAAACAAAAAACACAGTAGATATCAGACACAAACAGAAAAATAACAAAAAGACACAACAAATAGACGAGACAAAACGCAACAGATAACTGACATATACAGACAAGACAAACGACACAATGAATGTCTGATATCTGTTGCGTTTTGTCTCGTCTATTTGTTGTGTCTTTTTGTTATTTTTCTGTTTGTGTCTGATATCTGCTGTGTTTTTTGTTTCATCTCAACGTTGTGTCGCATGTTACTTGATTTTTTATTTTATTTTTTATAATTTTTATTTATTATCTGTTTGTTCCTTGTTTCTATTTGATCCGATTCCTTTTTGGAATTTCTTGTTGTGTATGCATCTTGATGACTAAAGCATACTCTGCTTATTTTATGGTTTTCTTTTATTTGTTTAGTTTTCTTTGACAATCATTCAATTTGCAATGGAGTACGTCCAAGAAACTGAATCCAGTCGTTGTACAATGACGTTATACACGCACAATGTGGTAACAATCGCACTGTAGTTAGTTCCCTCTTGCGCTCAACATATATCTTACTTATCTTACTCCTACTGTCCTGATCTTCATTTTACGGATGCAGGTTCAAATCCCGAGCAGTCCAAACATTATTCTACGTTTGCTTGGCGTAACATACATGAAGTAATACCTGGACGTGGAGTACAATAGAGGACTAACTCCGTGCAGTGTTGCAACATTTTGCGTCTTATATTTTCGTCTGAATTTCAGCCAAAGATACGTGAGGTGTGCTTACTATGCATTTGCTTCTGGACATCGTGTGCATGTTTATATATCATTACTTGTCGAAACGACAAGTCTGTGTACCGTCATTTTCATGGTATTTTACGAAGTATTACTGGTGAAACTAGGGTGAAAGTTTGTCTGACAGCTTCTTTCAGTTCGTCAGTGGCATCGTAACTGTTTTGTGGCATGTGGCAATACAATGTATGAACGTCCTAGAGAATTGTAATATGAGTTGAGGTTAGGGTTTTGCTGGCTAGGTAAGAAGTCTGCCACTTCTTTCCTAATTCTTCATACATCCTGCGGTAAAGAGTTTATGTTCCCTTCCATAGAGCGCTTGTTACGGAGGAGTACCTCATTGTAACCACGCCCGAAAGTCGGAACTTACTTCTGCAATTGTTCTCATATTGTATTTCTCTCGTGCATCCAACAGCTTGTAATGCCACTTTTTCCAGTACTGTAATCGGACGTTACAGACATCGTTTTGTTCACACAGTCTGAAACACGTAACAAAAACAATTTATGTCATCATTTATAAAGGTGTAACGGGAATTTCAGGCATATCCTTGTAGATGTTTAGTAAGGATTTAATTAATGCACATATATATATATATATATATATATATATATATATATATATATATATATATATATATATACACACACACACACACACACACACACATACGACGGGCAAAGAACCGTAATGAACCAAGGACATATTTGTCTAATTTATAGATAGGTCGTTTACAGATTTTTGCAAACCGTGTTTTTTTTTTTTTTTTTTTTTTTTTTTTTCGTTACCACAATTAATATATGCCCGTTCTTCACTTTTATGGCTACCAAAAATACCACCGTTGTGAACGTTAGCAGATTGAAGTTCATGTTACACGGAAATCTTTAGAGCCTCTTCTCTTCATTGAGTTCTTGATGGACTTGATTTACTATGGCTGTGAACCCCTCATATGTCGTATTTGTATATATTCGTAAATATGAACGCTAGAGTTTAGTAGTTATTCTACGACTGTCGGTTTATTCAGGCGCAGTAATCACCAGAATTATCATGCTGCTGAGACCGAAGAGTATAGAGGGTTCTGGGAAATATTGGTTCAAAAGTAATATAAGCTCCTTAGCGTAGCGAAATGTAATAGGTCAAGTAATCCCGTGAAATTGTCAACTACACAATTGTACTAGCTATAGCGATAACCCGCAGGTACAACTGCCTGGAATTTGTTATTTTTACGTGTAGAAAACAGATTTTCCAACACCGATCCTTGCCAGTTAAAGCTCTGAACTGGATTTGTAAATGATGTAATTTTGTTTTTAATGTGTTTTTAGACATTTGTTGAAACTGTGATTATAAAAACCACTCAGAAATCTTAATTGATTCAACAGATTTTCAGTAGGTAAGAATAAGTGCATATTAAATCTTTTCTTTCCCACAAAAAAATAAATAATTGTGATAAAACTATTACATCGGTGATAATAGCGGTTTTATACATTTGATTTATAAAAGAGAAGGAAGGGAACACCTGTTTCGTGTTTGATTTAAAGCATGTTGATAAATATGTGGGGAAAACGTTATTTATTTTTGTTTATACTTTCAGGATCGTGATTATTTATTTTACCGCTGGCGTGTTTGCCTACACCTCAGGCGAAGCTACCGTTAATTTTCATGTTTATGAATCTGACCGTCTATAGTGTGACTGCACGAGCGAATATATTTTATTCAGGTACAGCTGTAAACATTACAAACATAACAGTTTCAGTGAACACACGCCTTGACGGGCGAATGTTGTCGTATTGTAGAAAAAACCCATAGTAATAAATTGTTATGTTTGTTTAAAATATGAAACCATTGCAAGAATCACACAAATATCACATATGAACGATACTTAAATCTCATAATATAACGCGCATTGAATAAAATGGAATCAATGGTTCCAGTAGGCAAAATGTTAATATCTAGACTAGAGATTTTGAACACGACTCAAATGACAAATTTCGTGTTTTCGAAACCCTATACAGCTTACGGATAAATATTACTGTAACGTGTTAAGAGGATTTAAAAAAAAAAACCTACAACTAAACGTGTGTTCAGTATCTTTACCAACAAAAATTAAACACATTTAAAACTATGCTTGTCTATTTTTGTTGTCTATATAACATACTGAGAAGCATAGTTTCGGGACACCTCTAAACGTCTAAAAATGAGACTTTCAGACTGCTGTCACTTAAAAAACACTAACCGGAATCGGAAAACAAAAACAGAGAAGCGCGTGCTGGCTTTACTAAGCACTCACCGTAAACAAAATAATAGGTTCAGCGCTAAAAGTTCCATAGGAAAAATTCAATTATCAAATCACTGCGAGTCCTTTTCATGTCCCGCACATGAAGCCTCGCTCTTAAATTCGCAGTGGTTTCGAAAATATATTTTTAACGCAAATTATAACATATATCAAGAATTCGTTAGTGCAGTTTTAACACTTATATATCATCGTTTGAATCATAATTTTTCTGTTGCAATACACCGAACAGGTTTTTAGACTTGTGCCCCTGAAGTATCACATATTTTGTTGTCAAAATAAGCCAAAATGAAGCAAAATAATTTTTGCTATCAAACGGTACATTATTTAAAAAAAAAAAAGCTATGGCAGAATTGTATGTATATCGTATGATTGCACGCAGTCTCAATTTTTTTTCAAAGCCTTTGGTTAAAAAATATTTGAGTTATTTGGAATTGTTTGAAATAAACAGAAGATCATGGCATTAACGCTGATACGGTTGTTGAAGCAAGGGCCAATCTAGCTCTTATTGCCCGTCTATTCCCGTACCTCAAACGCGCCATCTAGCACCTGCTGTAAACGGGCTCTCAATTCACTGACTGACTGCATAACTGTTGGTGTGCAAGTCAAAGTATGTTTTTTATTTCGAAGTTTTATTTCAAAAGTGTTAGATTAACCGGAAATATTATTCAATAATAATGAATAAATATTGAACCTATTGAGTATGGACTGAAACCAGTGAATCCGAGGGCGGGTTAGCTCACCTATTTAACTTTATAGTACGCGTTCTATTGTTATTTATCTGCACTATGCCTAGAGTGAATATAAGATAGAGCGATAATAAATAGACTTCTGCGCATGTGACAAACATATCACGTGATCGTAGGCACGATGTATGCATAAACTAACCATGAACCAGTTGAAAGTTATCTTTTAAAAATGCCTAAAAATGATTAGGTTTGAAACATTTTTACAAAAAGTAGTATAGTTTTAGAAATACAACGTTTACACATCAGGATATTAGAATGAAATATTTTTGTAAAACTGTATTTAAAGCTGAAAAATATTTAATTCTTTACTGGCGCACAGTCGATTGTTGCGTAAGACAGTCAAGTTCTACGCTTACTACGGAGATGAACTGCCAGCTTGACATGCATTGTAGTACATTCTGGCCAACTGCTGAAGAAAGTCACTAGGTTTCTGCTTTTCTTGTAGAAATTATTTTTGCTAGTAACTATGACAGATAAGGATTTGATTGATTTACTCCCAGATGAAGCCATTGATGCAATAGTCGCACGATGTAGGATCTACTCATTTCGAATGTTTAGCGTAAATCTGTTAACAAATACAAACAAACATAAACATTCTCTGTAGTTACACAAACACGTCTTCCATATTGTACGCTTCAAAGGTCATGTGATCGTAGGAACCATAAATACATGTTCTTCGGATTTTGCTACTGCACAGCCCTATCAGCACTCTATCTATATAGTCACTCTACACATTTCTAGGCATCTCAGCAAACAACAAACAAAAAACAAACGAAAAAGCTTGGAACTTCCCAGGCGTCCCTTCGTCGGAATTTAATTGTTATGGCTGCTTCCATCCATCTCCGTCAAACCCTCGCTTTGCAACTTCTGGCTACCTAATTATTATAACTCCTCTTCAGCCGTGCCCATAATGGGAACACCGACACACAAGGACTTTACGTATTGTTAGGTTTTGTGATACAGTCGCGTTGACGTTAAACTATGTTTGTGACCCCGCAGAGGAATGCTTCCAGACTGCGTGACATTTATTAACGGGACGCGTCTCATTGTGTTGGAAGTGAGCGTGGCTTGTTTCAGAACTTGGGGGATCAAGCGGAACAAGAAGCTGCGGACAGAATCATGTGTTTCACAGTTCTCGGGAGAGGTGACGTACGAACTTGATTTCCCGATCATTATTATTCAGAATCAAATTTTAAGCTAAAAAAAATTTGCCCTATAAATAATTTTATTCTGTTCTAGGCAACGGAACGTCAGGAGAGCATAACTACGTAAATTATCTACAGTTGGCAATCCTCGATTAGGTAATAGCGCTCATCCTATATCGTTGGCAAAGAACTTAACGTTATCAACAGAACCCCTAATATTTTTAATAACTAAAAATGTAAAATCAATCTGTATTATTTATTATTTAATTTCTTGCGCCCCATACCCAATCAACATAACCCCTAATACTTTTAATAACTAAAAATGTAAAATAAATTGTTATTATTTATTATTTAACAATACCCGATCGATTTAACCGATCAATTCAATCAATTAGTAATTTTCGAT
>PNEQ01003736.1:0-15009 GCA_003012365.1 Medauroidea extradentata
ATAGTCATATTTTCTACTGTGTTTATACTGGCCTATCATAGGATCCCACAGACCCCTCACAATCAATATTGAAGTTAAAATGGATGGCAATATGTTACATATGACAATAAAGGCCCCTTCATTACAATCAATCATCATAATTTACCCAAACTACATTAATTTGTATATATAAAAGTATCAATAAAATAGGACCGTCACACAGTCTCTCGTGAAACCCGCCTCATCTGAGAACAACACCTTCGCAGTGAAATGCAGATCATCTGAACACATTTGGAAAAACGTCTGGCAGAATTGCATTCTGGCTGCCCGATCGTGTGGCAGCAGAACCTGGACACGCTTTACATGGTAGAGATACCGTAACTGTTCATGGAGGACCTTCCACACTACGGTTTTTGCAGCACCTTCAGCTGCATCTATCCGTCGAACACTCGTTCCCGGATTCGCCTCCACATGTTCTAATACCCGCTCTTCCATATCCGGTGCGTGAGTTCTTCGAGGTCTCCTACGATCCCGTGCTCGTGGTGCAAAGTATCCTGTTTCGGAAAGGCGCTGGAACAGAGCACGAAACATATTTTCTGATGGTGTACGGCGTCCTGGATATTTTGCGGCATACACAGTACGTCCCTGTCGGTTGCTTCCATGTGCCTGTTCGTAGCAGTAGACCATGTCCGCCATCACCTGTGTCGAATAGTAGACCTCCATTATGTGCTGCAACCTGATGACAAGGATACGAATACACATTACAGTGAAGCGGTGTCACTACAGTGCATGCCCCATTGAACACTACACGGGTACACCACTTCGAATGAACATAACTGACTGATAGAGCAATGTACGTACGTACTGTAGCAAGCTGTGATACTTGTAACGGTTCTTGTATTGCGTTCGCACTTCATACACATACAAACACGATATGCTACATGGTCTCAAACGTCTCGTGTCCGCATTCGTTACGTATCAAAGAGCTCGGTGTGCAAGATATGCTCCTCGTACGAACTAACACCACAACTCGGGATACATTATGTTTACGACGAAATACAATGCTTAATGAAATTGGGATCTCAAATCATCAGCAAACGCTTATGAAAATAGCATAGGTGGCTACCTTCTAATTGCATACGCATTGTTCACCAGCAGAAATTCCGAGCACACCTGCATCAATAACGCAAACAAAAGCCTTAAAAAGACATCGTGTTGCAATACACAAAACTTTACGAACGTTTTCCCAACTCAAAATGTCATGAATAGTTGCTTCTTGGACTTCCGCTGCATCTTCACTTGTGAATTGAACGAAAACGATGGCTCCTAGACAGTTGCAACAGGAGCATCTTTTTTGTTACACACGTAAGATTACTCAACAAACTACCTACAGATGTATGGAAAACCAGACGGTAAAAATGTTGTATGCAATTAGAGGGTAGCAAACCCTCCTATTTTCCTAAGAGTGGAAGGTATTAAGCACCATACATTGTAGGTTTGAAGATCCGAACAACATTAAGCAATGCTGACAATATTGTTATTGTATGTGGTGTAGTTTCCCATATTTTGGGAAAATACGGTTTTAAACGTTCATCTTTAACTGGTAATTGCGCCCTTAATATTGAGTTTAGGTGAACATTACATAATATGATTTCGTATTCTTTTGTTGCATACTACAACATGTGTAAATATCGGAAGGAATTTTCGGGACACCTGTATATACAGGCTGTTCCTGAAAAACACCGACAAACTCCGGCAGGCGATTCCTTATGAAAAAAAGTTACAGAAAAGACGTTTACACTTTTCGCCTAAACATATTATTAAGAGTGTTATGTGCCTCTGAATATTACAATTAAAAAGCCTATTTCCCCAAAATATCGGGAGCTAAATAACATAAAATAACAATGTTTACAACATTCCTTTATGCTATTGGGATCTTGAAACGAACAGCAAATACTGGTTGATATCTTCAACCATTATGGAAATAGCAGGGATGGCTACCCTCTAACTATTTTACTGTTATGATTTTCGAACATTTGAAGATGGTTTATTGAGTAACGAGACCTGTGTATAACAATATAGGTCCTCTTATTGTAACTGTCTCCGGCATACCGTTTATGCTCAAAAAATACATAAATATTTGCACAGACAGACAGAGCCTAGACATAGGCAATGCTGCGAACATGCATGTTGTACTCCGCGCACAGACTACGGTTGTCATTCACAGTAAAAACAATAGCAGTTAAAGGTTTTATACAGACTGTGTGAGGCACAGAACTGATGGAAAGCTAAGGGTGCTGCCGGTCACTATCGCAAGCCACACAACTAGCGTGCAGAGCTTCACTGCCATTAAGTTTCCTGTTAGAGTTTACGTGGTGACCATGGAAGTCCAAGGCCTCCTTGTGTCATTTTGTTGTTTGAATTCGTGTGATATTTTACAGAAATGGCTACCTGAAAAAGTGGTTTCTCGTCATGTTGAGGGGCCTTAAGGGGGATTGATCCCTGTCAGATCAGTTTTACGGTTTTTCTTATACATCAGGGAATAGACACATTGTTTTACTTCTTTCACGCTGACAAGGTATAGTTTATTGTTTCGTTCACTTTTTGGAATCCATATGGCATTGTTTCTGTTAATGTTGCGACCTCTGTAGTCGCTCCCGTAAATAAAGCAATTTTTCCTTTTCAGCTGTTTCCCGTTGCAAAATAATGAATATATTATGGTTCCAGCAATTACAGAAAATCGATTAAGTTTGTATCTATGCCTTGTCGTGACAAAAATTTTGATACATCGACTTGAACAGAAGTTATCGAGAAGAAACAGATAAATCCAAGATGGTAGGGATCAATACCCTTTAAGTGCCTATTACTAACAAGCGTGCTGATATTTAAGAATATTAAAGACGCTTTCGTTGAATGTAAAATGTAATGTACAAATGTAAATTGCGTTGAATGATTTCATCACAAAATGGTAATCTCGACTAGCTGCAATGCGTTTCAAGCACAGTTGCTTAGTACCTTTAAAGTCACAGACCAGTGTGTTCCTGGAATTTCACGCACATATCATTGTAGCCAGTTGTGAACGAAAATGTTGGGTCCCAAGCGGCTGAAACATGCCAAAATGGTATTGTCGCCGTCATGCTTACGTACGCACGTAGCATGCATAACAGACAAAGAATGTCGAGTCATGTAGGCTACTTGCAATACACATGTAGTAGTTAGTGGGTTGCAACTGTGGGCGAGCTGCATTTAAAAATCAAAATATCACGTGACAGCGGTGCATACCAATGTACTGTACATAAGTATTCCAAGTTAACAAACAGCTAAGTTAATTAAAGCAAACGCACTAATGGTGCAGTTTACAGAACTGCTCAAAGGTACGACCTTGTGCGCCAATACAAGCATTGCATCGGCGTAATAGTGATCGACGCACTCGATGGAAACCACAGGCATCGCTCGTATGCTGTTGGCGGCTACCTCTATCCGTTGCACCAGGTCGTCTTGTGATTCTACCGGTGAGGTGTAAACAACAGATTTCATGTGTCCCCAAACAAAGAAATCAAGTGGCGTCATATCCGGTGATCATGCAGGCCATGACACAGGACATCCACGGCAACCAAGCGAGCGCCGCAATTGGTTTACCAGATATGCACGCACATCTATTGCAAAGTGGGCAGGAGCACCGTTATGTTGATACCACATGCCATGACGGATATTAAGCTGCAGATCGTCTAATAAATCGGGTAAATTATTGGTGAGAAATGTCAAGTAACTTGCGGCACTCAATTGTTGAGGCAAATTGTGTGGTTCTAGCAATGTGTCACCAACTACACCGCACCACACATTGGCGGAAAATTGTACTTGTTGACATGAAAAGTACGAGGCATGTGGATTGTCACTAGCACACTTGTAAGTATTATGTGTTTTACGAATACCCTCGCGAGTGAACGTACAATCATCAGTGTACAATACATGCGAAGCAAATTCAAGTGTAGAGGTGCAGCGCCGTAGATACCAGAAATCGTCTCCATGTAACTCGTGCACGTTTTGCAGATGGAAAGAGTGCAGTAATTGCTCCTTTCAAATACTCCATACAGTGTGGTGGCTACAGCCCATCTCATTTGCTACTTGAAGTTTGCTTGTTGAGGGCTCTTCTTCAAATCGCTCCAGAACCTCCTTCTCTAATTGAACACTACTTACTGTCCGCCTACATCCTGTTTGTCGCTTCTGTACCTGAAGCACATAAGCCGTATTTTAGTGCTTACTACAAAAGCGGCGTAACTGTTGAAGTGAAACGTGTAAACGTGTTCTTACCTGCACCATTCCTGTTCCACGAAGCCTTCTGGTAAGCGCCTCAATCGTCGTGTAGTGTGGAATCTTTCTGCCGCGAAATCTGTCTGCGTAAAGTCGCTGGGCAGCACGTCCATTACAATCACTACGTCCGTACACCAGCACCATGTCTGTTAATTCTGTCCACGTGTAAGACTCCATGGGAAATAGTAACACATCTAGCGTGAACTGACTGAATACAGGGCCTTAGGTAAACCTGTCAGGGTGTCGATAGTTAGCCTACTTGTGCATCGCATCACCAAGTCAAATGCGGAATGTTGTACAACCCTCTGTATTATGTGTTGGAGACTTAACAGGTCAAAAAATTATCCTTCGCAAATAATCCGGAGCCGCGGCGGTCTAGCGCGTGGTCACGACACGTGCCTCCCGACAAGTGATATGGTTTTGGTTCCCGCCGAGCTCACACCAATTTTCACACTCGGCGGGCAAACAATGCAGACTATTGGGCAACACACAAATGATATACTGAACTGTCACGCTAGATCCAAAGTCCCATCAGTTTGAACTGGAACCATCAAACTATTTCTCCTTATAGGTTAGACTTGCGCTTACTTAAAATCAGTTTTCGGACATACTTTGTAAAATATTTGGAATAAAATTAAAAAACTTACCGCTACGTATGTAAAATTAACGAAATTCAAAACAAATGGCTTAAATAAATGACACGGAAACATTATTGCACAAAACATAAACTCTTAAGTCGATTATTTCCTTTATTTCAGTAAATTTAAAACATTTTCGATGAACAAAACTATCAAGTGAATACACATTAGGAAAGTAAATTTTTTTTTCAAAATCAGTCATAATTTTTAATAGAAGTGTGGAAATAATAAAATTTCTATGTATTTTCCTCTAAATTTTTTACATTGTAGATTTATGTTCAGTATGTACAGTCAAGGCAATTAAGTCAATAGCGATAACCACTAGAGTTAATTGAATATTTTTTTGATATTGGATTTCTATTTGTTTAGGTATATTGTTTGTTATAAAATTATGATTTACAATTAAAATGCACTCTACCACAAGCAAAAAGTCACTGTATACGAGTTTCAACAAATTTATTTGCGATAGTAATAAGAAATTTCTCTAAATTTAAGACGACGCACGCAATCCCGAAATTCGCCATTTTTCCTGTTTCAGTGTGTTCTGCGTGAGCGTGTACGGGGCAGCCAACCTTACGGCATAATAAAACATGTTATCTACCCACATGTCCTCTGGGCGAACATGCAAGACGCATGTATGGATTGCACCCACCTCCAGTGCATATAGCCACTTCTCACACGCTTCAGAAACAAATTGTCAGATGTTCAACAGGTATAATAGTATTTTATTTAGAGGGTGCCGTCTGCCGCGCGTTTCAAATCCATTATAATATCGTGAGCTTACTGCAAGAACTAGGTAACTTAATTTTACCAAGTATAATTTATCTGAAGATACCTACACTACCCTTATGAGAGTTCCAATTTATGGGTACATATTTACAAATGTGTTAATTAGGAGTATTGTTGCAACATATGTTTGCGTTTTATCATACAACTATGTGTATTACAAAAGCTACTTTCAGTGTTACAAATAGATGTCGCCAGCTGCCTAGTTATCTAGTTGTTACATTAAGCCCATGATATGCACAGAAATACGTATTTTTACTGAACTATTCCAAATGCGCCGATTGTGCCAATGCACGAAAAGAAAACACACTTCGGACAAGGACGGAATATCATTTTTTAGACTCTATACTTATTAGTAATCAAAGAAATATTTGTGACATACGACATTGCAGCTAATGGGGGGTCACAGAAAACCAGAGAATACACACAAACAAGTAAACATCCAAGCATTTTATGTCAACTGGCAAACAAGGGACAACACATGCAATCCCACAAGGAATGCAGTCAGTGAACAACGAAACAAAAATATATAAATCGACACAAACAAACACACAGGCGCTGTAAACCAGCCAAGAAAGGTTGTCTGGTTTACTATGTCTTCCGGGCTGGAACCGCGTCGTGTTGGTATCTACTGACGTTTCTCCGTACCTTGTAGCAGACATCTTCAGGGTGTCTCGAGTAAGACTGAAAGACAGGCCGCGGTCGCCGTTGAATTCTCGTATTCCATCCGAGGCCAAGCAGTCACGAGACTGGGTAACGAGGTTCCTATAAATAGTTGGTAGTTGGGTGAATTGTAAAAAACAAAAGCATCCAGACTGACTAGTTGCAAATCTTTGAACTGGCGGCGGGGCACGTGTAACTGTTTTAGTTGGGCTTCGGACTTGTATTTAAGGCTTGGAGGTAGTTGTTTCAATAATAAGTAAATTACGAGCAGGTGTTTTGGCGGCGAGTGAAGCTCCCAGCAGCCACAAAGACTGGTGTTATGTAGTGTCATGTAGTCTGTCTAGTGAGATTGGTGTTGTCGGCAAGTGACTATGTCACCTCGTGGAGTAGTAGTGCGCGAGTCCCTACGACCATGAGAGCAGCTCACAACAATCCCAGTTGAATACAGCCAGGCCACGGGTTTATAAGCCGGCCACTCAAAGGTTATTACATCGTGTAACGTTTATGAAAAGAAAATTGCGTGTTATTAACACTTCTGTCCCAAAAGTACCGAGATTAATACTTGATAAAAAGTTGGTTTCGAAAATATCTTAAGTCCTGTTTTCGCTTATAAATTTTTTTTAAAACTATTTTTTAACCTTTGTTGAATTTGCTTTTTGATTTTTGAACATAATTTCTTATAATGCTATTTTCGTCTTATGGCTCGTCAGAGGTATTACACTATTATCCAGATACTTACAAAACACTTTTTGGTCATGTTCTACACATGTCTGGACCCGCCAGACTGCGCTGTGCATGAATGTAATGCAATTTTTCTTCGCATATTGGAATGTATAAGTTTGGTACCGCACGAACGAAAGAAGCTCACCAGCCCTGGCTGTGAAGTTATAAAGCAATTTTAGGTCAGAAAATTGATGGACTGAAGTTTTAGTTAGTACATTTTATATTGATTCCACAGAATTGAATATTTATTGTAGTAACATGCTAATTTTTTTATTTCAATATAGTTAACGTATTGTAAACTGCTGATATAGTAGTTCCGGACGGCGAACTGGGTACAGAAAACTCTCACCAGCTGCGGCCCTGTCAGTGGGTAACCCCTGAAAGCCAGGCCGTAATGTGTCATACGAGGCTGTGCTGTCGTGCGATCCAAAGTCGAGGCTTCCGTAATTGGTGAGTGTAAAACCAAATGCACCCCGAAATTCTAGTTTCAAATCATTGTAAAGGCGGCGGAGCGTTGTAACTGTCTTAGCTTGGCTTTGGACCCGTAGTTAAGGCTGTGGGGAGAGGTTGTTGCCATTAATAAGATTACGTGCTTGTGTATAAACGGCGGGGGAGTTCAGCTCCCATTCAGCTAGGCGGGAGTGATGTAGTGTCGTGTTGTGTGTCTCAGTGAGGTAGGCGCTGTCAGCAAGTGACGAATGAACGCAACAAACAGACAAATATAACTACGACAAACAGAAAAACCCAAGGAAACTAAACTAACTTCTGTCTGTAGACGACACATCGGAGGAAAGCAAAATACGTCGAGATACTTCTTTGATTACTAACGTGTCCTCACTGCAATAATAGTTTAAAAATAACACTATGATCATTATAAAATACTGAGTCGAAGCCTTACAACATAGCTAAAAACGGCCTTCTCAGGTTGCCGTAATTCAAAGTACACTAACAGGATGTATGTGCAACTCAGATACAAACGTACGCTGATCTTCGCCACAGACTTTCCACCAATACAATGTTATAATCACAGCTTGAAGTCCCATAGTTAAAACGGATCGGCGAGAATTTGCACGCTTATTCAGCATTGTAGCGATGAAGTATTTGTACGCGCTCAAAGGTCGCCCTTATAGCTCCGTCGATTATGATCTTCTAAAACACAGGAAGGCGACGCTCTTAAGCTAACTAAGCTTGGGCAGGATTGTTACCATAGTATTATCTACATCAGGAGCGGTTGAAAATCACATTAGTGCCGCAAGTTTCCATATTTACCATGCTATATAAACTACACACAGGATGAATTGAACAGTATTGTCTGTTGTGATTTGCAGAACACATTTGCATCGTCTTGTACAAGTTATCGCTAGAAGGGTCACGTCTATGACCACATATATTACTCAACAAAACGGTGTTTACTTACGAGTGGAAATAGTTTCTCTTCTCTCACCCTGTTATGTCAGGATAGTATTCAAGCCACGAGATCTTTCAAACCACATACGTCTCTACACTGCATGGTCACCTCTAACATATGTTTGGATATTCATGACAATAGAAAACCGAGAGATAATTTCTTAGAAACCTTATGATACACAAATAGATTGGGACACAAGTATTAATACCCACCTTCTTCATTTTCGCTTGCAAGCGTAAGTTTTATTTTTTATTCCAACAGAATAATCTGAATAAACTGACATGTCATCTTTTACTTGTTTCCACTAACCTAATGCAGGTAAAGTATAATATCTGCCCATTATCAGACATTTTTAACGATACTTACATTAGTGCAAATTAAAATATCCGTAGGGAAATATTACAACTAAAGGAGTCTATTGAATTAAACTATATAATCCACGGTGTTGTCTTTGTCATAGTATAGACAGACAATAGTACATACACAACTTTACATATGAACGCAACTTTCTTACATATGACGGTATGTGCAACCTTCCAACGGATATAAACTCTAGCTGCAAACTTCATCACGTAGTGATCAGCTATTCATCACTCTCTCAAATTTTACATGCATATTTCTTGAGTCAAGAGGCTGTCGCTCGTAACACTGGACGAAGAAAAATCTCCTCATGGGATTGTTACTGAAGAAACATTTCTCTGTAAATACATTTGTTGGACATCTGGATGACTGTAACACCGTCTGTAAAATTTCAAATAAAATACGTATCGATTTAAGTTATAACACTTAACATTTAGGTATTCAAATGTATCCCTTCGCCTAGTTGTAAAAAAAACAATATTTAAAAGAGGGATTGCAAAACTGATATCAGCAAAAAATAGTACTCATAATTCCTTATGTTCCACTATTTCGTACAGTTGTGACGATATTAAGGCGTTGTAGATTTCTTCCTGGAAGTCAATCCTATCCAAAATCCTCCTTCAATGCTCATGGCATTGGTGAGTTGAATGGGAAGTGGAGTCTTGTCAATAACTTGGAAGTCGAATATTGACAACAAATGGACGAGTGCCACCTTAACTTCCATTAGAGCAAATCTATTGCCTGAAAATATAACGAAAATAACCATATACTGCAATGAAGTAATAAGCTACTCTTACGAACATGCATTAACAAATACTCTGCTTATTATTAAACAATGACAAAAACACGTGTCTTTAGGAGAATTAATTTATAGTAATTAACATTCCTAATTACCTTATTGGTTGTGTCAGATCTATCATCAGGTCCAAAATAAAAATTTTTGAATTTACAAAACATGGCTCAATTGACTGACACAATTGAATATTATAATTTTCAGATTATAACAATTGCATGGACTACCTTCCGAAATACCAGACATGTTTAGTTCTCTCGGATAAAAATAAATATTAACTTAACAGATTTCAAGTTGATAAAAGATTTCACTTACACAAAACATATTGCACATATTTACTCCTATATTTGACAGTCACTTTTACTTGCAAATAAAGTATATAAATATGTTATTTGCGTGTAAAAAAGATGTGATTTTCTTCGCTAGTTAGTCAAATTTCATGAGTTCAGCGTGCAAAGTGACTCTTTTATTTTGATTATTACAGACCATGGTTAAACGCTGGTTTTGGGTTAATTTATTTGACTGTCTGTTTTGAAATATGAATTTCTGTTATGTAACTCCAAGTACACGAACGTTTCAAAGATGAAATTATTTATGTAATAAATACACGCTTCGTTAGGATAAGAGAATACCTAACAGTCTCACTGAAAAAATCAGCAGACAGCATTTAACTGAAAGGTTCTGTAATGACATTTTAGGGTAGCAACAACCAAACTTTAGTAGCAGCAACAGAATGTTCAGTAATATTTTACAATCCAAATTGCTAGCAGAGCTATATAAATACTATTAAAATAATTTTGTTCCAAGGAACAATTTTTTTTGTAGCAGTAACAGTATGTTCTGTACTAGGAACTTTACAAATGGTTTGAATACAATCTTAAGAGTATTGTTACGATTACAAAATACGATATTACTGTAAATCCAATGTTGCCGTTTAATAGCTCCAAAGGAATGTTTTGTAGACGATACCTCCTGTTTATTTATAATTTAGAGAAAAGGTATGTTACATCTAATATCGTGAACTGTTAGATATACCCTTCGATTGTGTTATAATTCGAGAGTTAGCCTTTGTATAAAGAAAACAAACAAATATGGTTATTGCAACAGAGCAGTGGACTGTAAAAGGAACTATCTGATTCTGTTGAGTTTACATAACTAGCATTGTAAAATTAACACGCAAGTAAAGTTATCACAACAGTGTCGTGGGCTGGAACAATCTAATGCTACTGAGGTTACATAACTAGTCCTGTAGAGTTAACAAACAAGTATAGTAAACACAATAGTGCCTTGGACTGTTACAGACACCATCTACTTTGTTCAAATTACAGAACTGGTATTGTACAGTTTATAGACAAGTATGGTAGATACAACAGTACAATGGATTGCTGGAGGTACCTATGGCTGTGACAACAGTGCTCTATTGTGAGCTTCAGAAATCTCTTGCTACTATGACTTGTTCTATTAGCTTTGAAATATATTTTCAAGCTTTGCTTATTTTGTTTAATACTATTTTTGACACCTAGCAATAATTTTTACACAACCGATGAAGCCTGGGTTGTACGAAGTTAGCTTGGGGCAGAGGTCATTGGCCGATGTGTATATCGTGCTGAGATACGGAGTTACCAACAAATAAACGAACGATTGCCACGAAACTATACTTATACGAATACAATAAACAATATCTGTCTATGAAACGAGAATAACATTTTACGGTTTTCAAATTTGTCTCACGACAGGTTTTTGCGACGATGTATCGAACAAAATTATACACACTATGCCGCTCTGTACAATGCACTTGAAGCGACTGCTGGATCACTGTGAGGCAAAATAACAGATGGTTCAAAATTACTTACATTGCTGGGAGTACTATACAGCTCTGTAAAAGCAACAGAACAAATTGTTAAAATTACTATACTGCATTTGCTGGAAGTCCTAAACAACGTAGTAAAGGCGACAGGATAATTAGTTAAAACTACTATACTGCGTTGCTGGGAGTACTACGCAGTACTTTCAAGGCAACAGAACGTATTGTTAAAATTACTATACTGCATTTGCTGGAAGTCCTAAACAATGTAGTAAAGGCAACAGGATAATTAGTTAAAACTACTATACTGCGTTGCTGGGAGTACTACGCAGCACTTTCAAGGCAACAGAACGTATTGTTAAAATTACTATACTGCATTTGCTGGAAGTCCTAAACAACGTAGTAAAGGCGACAGGATAATTAGTTAAAACTACTATACTGCGTTGCTGGGAGTACTACGCAGCACTTTCAAGGCAACAGAACGTATTGTTAAAATTACTATACTGCATTTGCTGGAAGTCCTAAACAATGTAGTAAAGGCAACAGGATAATTAGTTAAAACTACTATACTGCGTTGCTGGGAGTACTACACAGTACTTTCAAGGCAACAGAACGTATTGTTAAAATTACTATACTGCATTGCTGGAAGTCCTAAACAACGTAGTAAAGGCAACAGGATAATTAGTTAAAACTACTATACTGCGTTGCTGGGAGTACTACGCAGCACTGACAAAGCAGCTGAAGAGATAGTTTAAATTATCATACTCCGTTGTTAGTAGAAATGTAGAGATTGATAATACTACAGAACAGCATTGCTAACAGTATCCAGCAACTATGTAAACGCTACAATTAATCAGTTTTGTTGGTATTACTATCTCCATTTACCATATGTAGATAGTAAACTGTAACCAGTCAGATAGCTGTCACTAAATTAACAATAATGGATGGTTGGAGGAACCATAATTCAATTGTCAAATTAAAATAATATTCGTAGTTAAACAGGATCCTATATTCGCACCCTTTCGACACACTTTAAAATTTATAATTCAACTTGTTTTGAATTACCATAAATAATGTTAGGTCGGAGGACTTCCTATGTTAATATGAAAAATATGCACCATTAAAAGAGTTTGCTACTCTCCTTGATACTTACACATTATTTAAATACTGACATCAAATTAAGTAAGTCTCAAGGTTGCGTCCCGATATTAATTTGCGATATTCAATATAATGGTGGGGTAACTTCACGTTGTGCGAAGAATGGCGCAGGTGTGTTAGAGCCTATACGACATTCGTTAGATCACTGATACACAGCCATAGTATATCTAACATTAAAAAATACAGTTTTAGTTTTATAGTTAGCTGCGTTGAACTCATTGCCTAAAGACTTTCTCGTTGTTTTGGGTTACAAGCCACTTAGACACTGGTCCGGCGCTCACAAGTTTTCGAATACCAGATCAAATAATTGGGATTCCATGACACACAAACATTTCAGCACCAAACAACACGAGCACTAAGTCTTACCATCCACATATCCACTGAGGACTTTCAGTAGTATCGTAGGCACGTAAAACTAACAGTTAATACAGGCTGTAATATTGGTCTGCAATGATCCTTAAGGGTGTTCTCTTGGCAAAAATTCATAATTATATATTTGCATAAATAGTGTTCGTTTAATAGACGTTACTTGTGACTACATTTCCCACTTGTAAACACTTTTTAACTGTCTCAGTTTTCCTATAGCGGCATGACAAAGTCAGAATTTGCAAGTTACTGGAACATAGAAATAACAAAATTACAAAAACTAAGTGACTTACTTGAATGATATAATTTATACTGAAGTGAGATATTATCGGTCATATTCTAAAATATTTAAAAACACACAACAAAGCCCTTTTGTATTTAAAAAAATTGCCGTAAAATAAGTAGCCTAAGTTGTCATAATTTTCAGATTCTTTTAAAATCTACAAAGTAATTTCAATGTGTGTTTTTAAGTCTTTTAGCAAATTACGTATAATATATAACTTCAGCGTAAATTATTTCATACAAGTAAGTCACTTGGTTTTTGTTGTTCCTATGTTCCTGTAACTTGCAAATTCTGACTATGATATGCCGTTGTTGGAAAACTAAGAGAGATAAAAAATATATACAAGTGGAAAATGCAGTCACAAGTAAGTTTATAAAACGAACACTATGGCGTACAAATATAAAATGATGAATTTTTGCCATGTGAACACGCTTAAAGTCCTTCGCTACGCCACAGTCATATGGTGCATGCATGCCTCACCTATACAACTGCGAGGTCCCACTCCGAAGGGAAGGTACGTGAATGGCTTGATGTTGTGTTTGTTTTCTTCACTGAACCTCTCTGGCTGGAAGCTGTCTGGGTCTAGAAAGTATTCAGGGTCTCTGTGGAGAGCATATATTGGAAACCAAACAATCTCTCCTTTCTCTATGGTCAGCTGAGGTCTGTTCTCTGCCGCTGGTACAGTGAACGTCTTCACACACATGCGGTCAGTGGTATTTGCTGGAGGGTACAGCCGTAGTGTTTCTGGGAATATAAATAAAAACATTTTGATATTATTTATTTCGTTAACTCATCACAATTGGGGATACAACCATAACTGTTGCAACACAGTATAAACTACATAAAATAGGATAAAACTTCAATCCAGATTGAACTTGGAGTGGGGTCAACTCGGAGTTAATGTAAGCGAACATGGATTGACGAAATGTGTTTATGATAAACATTACAATTTAGATTGAACTGTAAACAAGAGCAAAGTTGGAGTCAACCTGGACTGAAAACGTATAATACTGCATTCTATCGGCGACAATATGAAGCAAAGAATAGATGAGAAATGAAAAATAAGTTGCTCCAAATAAGGCTTTTCCTTTTACGTTTATCTTTATAAAAGAAGTTCTCTTTATAAAAGAATGTCGCTTTAGCTATTTCTATTTGATTATAATTGTTCTCTTTTAACCCAACCATAACACATAACACACAATATGGCGGCAGATTCGTCCTGCGAATTTACTTTTCAGTCCAATCTGTGTGTACAGCAAAATCTCAATCCGGATTCTTCGCTCCAGTCCACCTTAACAAGTGGAGTGGATTACCTAGCTTCATTCCTACATTAGTCCACAACAAAATTTTTGCAAAAAATCTCATTCTGGATTTCTCAGTCCACTCCAGTTTCAATCCGGATTGAAATTTTATCCCAAACGGCTGGATAAACTGCATCGGCAGTAGTAGGGAATAGGGGGTGCACTTTGGGGGCGCGGGGCGTCGGAGCTCGGAGCCACGGCCGCCATCTTGGCCGCCATCTTGACCGCCATCTTGGTCGCCATCTTGTCCGCCATCTTGAATTGTCAGCCATTTTGTCGTCTGGTTTTGTCGGCCATCTTGTATTTCATTTTCTCCTGCTCTATCATTCTGTTAATTTTTCTCCTGCTCTATCATTCCATTACTTCGTGCTCTCTCATTCCTTCGAGAATAATCTAGGTTTTTCCTGCTCTGTCATTCTTTCGAGAATAGTCTTGT
>PNEQ01003736.1:16009-27393 GCA_003012365.1 Medauroidea extradentata
TACAAGACTATTCTCGAAAGAATGACAGAGCAGGAAAAACCTAGATTATTCTCGAAGGAATGAGAGAGCACGAAGTAATGGAATGATAGAGCAGGAGAAAAATTAACAGAATGATAGAGCAGGAGAAAATGAAATACAAGATGGCCGACAAAACCAGACGACAAAATGGCTGACAATTCAAGATGGCGGACAAGATGGCAACCAAGATGGCGGCCAAGATGGCGGTCAAGATGGCGGCCAAGATGGCGGCCGTGGCTCCGAGCTCCGACGCCCCGCGCCCCCAAAGTGCACCCCCTATTCCCTACTACTATCGGCATTTAACTGGAGCTAAAATTAAGACATTTTGATTGTACCTTTAGGATATAAATTAATTACTTCCACATGAAAAACGACATTGACTTACATAAAGTATATAAAATATAAGTAAAATTACTAATTATAGTTCAGATCATGGCATTAAGTAGCTAAGTGTAAAGAGTAAGAATATTAAGTGCCGAATAGTACACAAGGAAAAAAATCCAAATCCGTTAACCATTACGGAGCTTAGTAGATCTATTTAATGTTTAGCATGTATTATGCCATTATTTTTATACACACCTATGTGTAGATATAGTATAACCAGTTCGGAATAAAGTGATCATTCATAAGGTCCTGCTAACGTTATATTTTCAGCCAATTCGTATCTTGCCGCGCGTAACGGCTAACGATGGGAAATGTCTAACCACTCTTGGACACGACACTTGATGTTCGCGCGTGTAAAAAAATTGTGCAGTCGGTAGATACCTATGTAGTTTGATAAAAAATTGTTTATTAACTGTATAAAATACAATTATGTCGCTTTCGGTTGATTTTGTTTTATTGTTGTTATATTTAAACAGTAAATTACACGGAACTATTTTACGTAATTTTGCTGCCAACCATACAAGCAGTAAGGGGACTATTGGTAATGTTGAATTATATGTAGTAACGGCTAGTGATATTTTTAGAGGGTAAAATATTAGTGCTCAGTTTATCCAGAACGACCTATAAACACATACACAAACAAGGAATTTGATTAAAATAGGGATAAATTTATATCACGGAGGAATTGTTCATTTTTCTGGGATAAAATGTATTTTATTTGATATTTCAGGACCTAGGAAATCTCTATACGAAATTTAACCCAAATCCAGTCATTCAAATAGTTGTGCAGACTGGATGCAGTTCTTTTGGGCATAATTTATTGTGATGAATATGTCCCAGTTTCCATAAGAGAAATATGCATTCCGGGACAGTTATACCGGGCATAGATGTGATCTTTGAAAGAGTTGTGCAAAAGGAGCGCATAGCTGGATGTAGATTTTTTTGGACATACTTCATTGTGATGAATTTGTCCCAGTTTCCTCAGAGTAATATGCATACCGGGTCCTTTATACCGGGCATCGATATGATATTAGAAAGAGTTGTGCAATAGGAGTGCATGGCTGGATGTAGTCTGGACATACTTAATTGCGATGCAGTATGTCCAAAAAACTACATCCAATCATAATCCATTCAGTCATTTTATCATGAAGAGGCAATTCCGAAATTTGGCTCGAGATCCATCCCACATGAACCACGCATTTTTCCGAAATCAAAAGTAGCCTGCTTTACTTTCCGGCTCATGAACTATCTCTATGTGAAAGGACACATTAACAAACACACTTTCGCATTTATAATATTTGTATGATATTTTCAACAGAGCCAGTTGAATTACATAATGAATATTGTTCAATCACGATAACACATGAAAGAACATCGCGTTGGTAGAAATATTATAACCATATATAACGATATATTTTTTTTTTTTTTGTTATTTCAAAACCGCTGAGATTAGCTGAACCTCACGGTAGATAGCCTAAATGCAATAAGACGATGGCGGTTTTCATAACGTCTTATAAACATACATTTGCCTGAAAACGCTAAGTATGCAATACATTGTTTGAAATTAATTTAATGGATAAATTGAGAATGTAAGATTCACTTTATTGTCACACATAAAATATTTAAGATGCGTAAGGAATATTAACAATTTGCGAATTAGTATTGGCGTTTTAATTTACTCAAAATGTAAAAACAAAACTTCTTTTCAACAGTTGAAAATGTCAGCTATTTAATATATATATTTTGGAATAGTAAATTTTTCGCAAAAGTAGTGCTGGATTATTAATGATGTATTTCTTATTTCTGGTGACTTTGTTAAATATTTCTAAATTGATAATTTTGCTTGAATTTTTAGATCGCTTGACGTAAAATTTACTTGAGCAAGTGAATTACACTATGCAATGTATGCTCCCGTTTTCAGTGAATTCTGACTTTTAAGGCCCCGTACTATGAAAACCCTTATCGGTTGTTTTTTTTATAACAACTGTGAAGTGATTGTCTTAATCCCATTCTGACCACAATATTAAAAAAAAAAAAAAAAAAATCATGAAGTATGACCTTAAATACGCTTCCTCAAGAAACACACTGCTACATTATTACAGTTCCATATTCTTTTAAGATCCGTCAACAACTTAACGGGTTATATGTTTATTAAATCCCTACATCAGGAAGCTGTAAGCATACGGGTTCATCAAGTGTGTAAGCGCATTTCTCGTGAAAACAAATAAATAAATACCCAGTTGGGAATTAACTCGATGGCAGGTAATTACTACCAGAGTGACTGACACGATAATCCAGAAGCCCGTAGACATCCGCTGTTTACTTGAAGAGTGGCATCAAACGAGACCTTATAATGGAGCAGCAACAGAATGCAAGGGTGAGGGAAGCGAGAGTTCCGCGAGAAAACCCCTCGACCAATGACAACGTCCGTCACGTTTTCCATCACGCGGAAACCCGGAATCAAGCCCGCCGGAATCGAACTTGAAATTCGAGGTGTGAGGCGAGTGATCAGACATCTCCGTCCCATACAACATGCACCGTCTTGTTAGAAAACGATATATGGTCTCCCAATATAAATTTTGCTTGATATGCACCTTACAACAAGATCTAGTGCAACAAATCTCGTAAATGTTCGGCATCTCACGCAACATTTTCACCCGTTTGTTCCCCGTCGTGGTAGGTGTAAGCGGTATTGCCATTGTGCGCCAATTATTTTAAATACAGTAAAATATTTAGTATATATTTCAAACTAACAAGTACAACAATTCTTAATTGCAACCAAACAGAGAATTCTCTGCACATTTCAAGACTTGCTGGAAAAATAACAGACAATAGCTAAAAACCCACATAAAACATAGCCCGTGCCCTAAATGTTACCAACTAAATGTTTCAGCAGGGTTTCTATGGTTAATTAGTAACCGTATACGGCATTTTGTTTCAAGCCCCCACCTCTCCAAGAAAAAAAATTCTTGAACAAGCATTTGAAATCGCAGAGGAGAAGGTGCCAGGCAAAGGATGTCACAAAGTGGTTATGTTCAGAAAAAATCCCACCCTATATAAATGAAAGCACGTGACAAAACCAAATCATTTCGTCAAAGAATATATCACAAGTAAGGGAAATTGACAAGTAGCGTTACCCTACGGGAAATGCTGCTTTATGTAATAGGCACAACTTAGTAAACGAGTCATTGCTATAAACAATAAACCTCGACATCTGTTAGAACAACATTCCTTCTACTCCTTCTATCATCGGGCAAGCAAATAAATTATATAGGAATAAGTGAAACTAATTATGCACAGTCGCATACGTCTACTTGAGTTTTATATATATCACGACATAAGAAACCATAGGCAATATTATGCTTATGTTTGTATAGGACGTTAGTCATGACGGCGTTCATTACAATAAGTTTGATTTTTTGTGATAATGCGTATTTAAAAAAATACTTTCAAACAGGGCTTTTGAAGAGCAGATTTAAATATTTTCACAAACTAGGTATTAATATAAGCGTAATTTGTATATTCTGCATAGAAAAAATACATGCCGATCGTTTAATTCCATATTCTTGGTGATTTCAAGCATATTTGTGTTCCATGTTTGATGGAATACGTCGTGAGAGGAAATAAAGGTTATGTTACTGTGAGGAGACGGAGATCAAAGATATAGAGTCCGTTCGCAAGGAACCGTTCTTATCAGCTAAACGCGCACTACAGCTCAGCAAAAATAACACCAGTAGATAAGAACTGTTCAAAGACAGCGACAATTCAAACTGCGAGGTGAACTGATAAATAAACTAAGATGTTGCAAGTGAGTCATACAACAGGAAATTTGGAAGTTGAGGATGTGAGATGGCCAGAGAAAGTGATGTCTCTCCGCTAAGTACTTTTCTTTCGCGAATGGCTGAGCCAAAGGCACAGAGAAACGAAGCTTAACTTACGTATTTTTCAGTATCAAGACGGAGGCCTCCGCAGGAGAGCTCGATCTCTAGAAGATGAAATATTCTTGTAGTGTAACCAAACTTTCATTCCAAAATCCGAAACAAAGATTCTTATTATTAAATTAGGACATTAGAAAATAACTCACCAGAAACGACCATATCGAGGTATGACAATCCATGAAGAGCTTCGTAAGATATGGTTTGCTCCTCGTCGTTGAATACTTCATCAATTTCTGCCTGGAGCTTCTCCTGTACGTCAGGATGCATGGCTAGCATCAACGTACAGAAACACACAAGTGTTGATGACGTGTCAAAACCACCGAAGAAGAAACCAAACGCCTGAGCTGCAATGTCGTCATTAGTAATATCTGCAAACAAAGTGTTGCTATGTCATTGCTCTAGAATCGTACATAAAGAGTAAATAATACGATTCAAGAGAATAGAACAATTTAAAATTAACTGAACGTTAACTAAACCAAAGATTTATCAGTGGAAATTATATTGTTGAAGTTGTGAAATCTGTTTTTCATTTCAATTTGTTATTAATTGCAAAACAATAGGTTCGCCAATAAATACCTTGCAAATTATTGAATCAGTTGTAATCACGGTCCTTAGACCATGGTTGTAGTTCAATATAACTTAGCAATAGAAACATTATAGTGGTAAGTTAGAAGCAAAACGTTAAGAATTCGCATAATTTATAATACCATGTGACAGTAGAAAGGGGTAAAATTTTGTTTAGTAAGATTGCCAAACATTACTTTACAGTATTATTCAGTTTGGTAGTACATTTAGTCGTCTTTACTCACTCAAGTTGGGTGAGTGGTTAAATGGACACATTGACATAACAATATGAAACGTAAGCAGGCATGTAGACGTGGTAAAAAAACACACATTAGACTACAAGCTACTTACAGATATAATAACTAGGGCCCGGTAGTTTTCGCGAAAATATTTTTGCCCCACTTTGTTTCATTGCCTTACGTGCACACATGCAGCTCAACTTCATGGCTACTGGCAGAGTGTTTTTGTGTAGAGTTGTTATTCATTTGACTGTGCCAACCAGTATACGGATAACTGCCACACATCACGTCTGTTTTGCGGGTTTAATCTCCACATGCTGGATATTACGGCATCCAATCACTGACCACGTAGCAGGGCTGCAGGTGCGTACGTAAGGCACTGAAACAAAGTGTCGCAAAAATATTTTCTCGAAAACTACTGGGCCCTAATAATAAGACTAAAAGTAGAACTAAAAGCAATCAAATTAAACTGCATAGTTTGATGGGCAATTTTAGGAAACTGCTTCAATAATACTCTGTATACAATAGGAGTAAAATGTAGGCCTATTCTTATTTATTGTACAAACAGTTAAAAAACATTCTCATATTTTATTCTAATCTTGCCACACAAATTACAAACTTCGTTCACTGGATGTGTTACACAAAACCATTTTCTAATTTACTTTCAAGTAACCTTTAAATTACTTTATCTTACAAATGTTTAACTCTCAAATTTCGTGGACCCTGAACCCTAAGCAAAATAGAACATAAAAATATACTAAAAGAACTATGTGCTGCAAAATGTTAAAAATGGAGGTTTTGCTGTAGTGTCAAATACTCTCATTGTTGTGCTGCACATAATACTATACTTCCAAATAACAAGAAAAAAAGTTGGCTAAGATATATAACAACGGCAAACTGGTAGATTTGTGTATAATGCAGTTGTTCTGAATATCAAATTGATGACTGCGTCACGCCACGTATTTCTGTGTATAATGAAAAAAATAATGGTTCAATGAACCAACTTCTTACAACATATATCCCATAACTATTTGCCTTCGTAAGCAATTCCAAAATTTTGTGTGGGAATCGGTCAAATTGTCAGATTTTTTATTCAGTCGTCAACTCCTCGAAATGGTTGATGGGGAAGGCATTAATTAGTGATTTAATTTTCACATGTACCTTGGTACTTTTTCTACTGATAAATCAATTTATGTTTGAATCTGTCCTACGATTTTTGAAATGCTTTCATTTGAAAATTTTTGCTATATGTAGTTGAAAACTATAAGCCCAATAACAGGCGGTCTCATATATATCTGGCAGTAGAAACTTGTCGAGTAACGTATACTGACTGCATTCTGTTTTGTACTTTTCCTAGTTTCCTTTAGTCCGTATCTCCGATGATTTAAGTTGATTAATGAAATATTGATGACGTGCCCAACTAGCTATAGAAAACACACGTAATTCTGATTGCAAAACAAGTGCCGACGAACCCACGCACCTCGGGTTGCAGATTCCGATGACGTTAAACTACTTTGACTGTATGGTAGCGAAAAAAATAAGTATTTTTCTCCAGCGGGTTAAGTAGATAATTAACGGAGTTGATTTACCGGGCAAACGGCCGCGACTTCCCGGAAATTCACTCGACTGGTGACCTCTATACGCTGTCCTCCGCCACGCAGTCTGACGACGAAGAAATTATCACTTTCCCACCGGAGTTAAATACGTGTCACTTGTTTGCTTACATATTCGCGTCTCTCCTCTAGTATCCCACGTACTCCTCCGTGAGCCTCGCGTCTCTTCCCCACCCCCGAGCACATGGAGGTGACGAAGTTCCTCTCAGCCAATCAGAGAGGCACTCTGCCACCCGCGAATGCGTGAGTCCGGTTTTGAATGCCTACGTATTTATTAAAATATTAAAGTTGTACATTTTAACATCAATGAATTACATAAATCAACTTCTGAGTACTGAATAATATTGGCATCTCTTAATTAATATGTGTATTACATTAAGTACCTAGTTGCCAGGGGGCAGGTGTAGGAGGGGTAAGAAAGAGCGGGGAGAGAGAAAGAGAATCAGTAGTTTGGAAGGGGGGGGGGCAAGGGCTAGCCCACATGTGGCATAGCAGCTGACCTCCTAGGTCGCCAGTCTGCCGGGCACTTACTGACAAAAAATATAATTAACATATGTGAATTTACGCTAAGTACACTACCATATTTGATTAAGTGGCGCTTGGCAGGTTACATTGATACTAAACAAGCCATATTTACTGTACGATTTATGGTAGCGATAGTTTTACATGTTCTTATAATTACTATAGATGGCGTATCACATACCCCTTGATAATTGACTAGTACGTCGTATCTGTACATACTGATGACAACTGTAAGGTAATAAATATTAATGTTGATGTCACTTCATTGTAATTATTGACTTTACAGAATGACACAATAAAATGTCTTAAATTGTAGCTTATCACTACATTTTACAGTATTTATGAAATAGTCCCTTTACACGTACAACCCTGTATGACGGTTCAAATACTTAATACAAACTCACACACACACGTGACGTACACTCAAGCAGAGATGACGCAATAAAACTGACTCATAAACCTTCCATACCATTATAAAATGCAAAAAAAAATTACCAAAGTGCATCATATTAAACTGCATTAAAGATGTCCAGAACAAAAAGAAAGAGCAAGTAGGAGAAGAGAAAAATGGAACTGAAAGGAAGATACAAACACATACCTTTTTGCTCTTTCTTGGCTTCCATCAGCAAGTGTAACATATCAGGGCGAACTATATTCTTCTCTTCTCTAGTTCTTATTGTGTCGAATATCAGTTGTTTGAAGAAACTGGTGGCGTGTGCCGGAAAAACTGACATTCCGAGCAGCTGAAAATGTTCAGAAATAGCACAATGAGTTCATTGTCTTGTAGGATTCTGAATGCTTAAATATAAACGAGCATGAAGTGAAAACAACTTAAGATGTCTATACACCGGAAGCAATTTTCCGCGTTTGATCCGCGCAGACAGCGAAGCTACGAGGTTCAACTTTCCACACTCGACGGTAACAGCATCGCTTCTATTCGCAGCGCACCAAACTGGCGCGCAGTGTTTTCGTACTGCTCTTTTTCCTATGAGACTAAAAGTGCCAACCTTACAAATTTATTTGTGGAAAGTTTAAAGTAAAGTCCAGCGCATTATCCCTACGTTATATTTTACGAATCCGGGTGATATTTTTCTAGTTACAGCTGCCGTTTTTAGCCATTTTGATGGTTCCCAATACATGTTTCTAATAAGCATGTTGCAATTTTAAGATTATAGAAACCTAGTTCTAACTGTGTGTTCTTTTCGTAGATAAACATATCGTGAACACGTTAAGCGGTTTCGCGTAGAAAAAATAGGCACTGTATGCTACAACATCGTTCATGCGTCAGGTGCATAAGCCTCTTACGGCCGATTTCACCAAAGCGTCCTAACATTTAATTATGACTTAATGTGAGGTAAGCTTGCCTAGCATGGTACAGCGTTTCACAAACACTTAAGCGCAGCTTAAGTATTATAAGCCTTCCTAAAGTAGGCACACAAAATCGGAGGCTTAAACTCTTAAGGGCAGCCTAATAACATATGTAAACGAAGAAAATGGATGCAGTGAAAGAATTGGAAGCATTTGCTGAGGAGGTTAATTACGTTTATGAGATTGCAAATATTGCTGATGGTGTGGAACGTCTGCCACTATCACGAATATTTCAGTTGATGACCGATTTGTTTGAAGAATTTGATAAATCCGACTTCTTCGTGAGATTTAGAGTGAAAATGAGCACTGCTCGTATGTGTTAATTAAATGCTGAATATCATGTACCACACTCCTGTTTTCTAGCAATTCAAAAATATCCACGAAATAATAGCTTCGTTTCATTCAAGCAGGTGTAGCTACACCGTTGCACTGGTTTAGCTACACAAAATAAAATGTTTTTAATTCAACAGGATGAGAGTCATGTTGTGATGTGTTTACTGAGTTTCTTTCAAGCTGGCGTAGCTACGGCAACTTTTGCAGAAAAATTACTCCTGATCTGTAGGCGGTGTAGCTAGTGTAGTGTAGTAAACGAGCGCGCTAAGCTTAAATTAGTTACGTTTCGTTTATGGAGATTTGGTAAATAAATTGTGTGTTAGATGATAGTTGATTAGCAATAGTCTATGTTATTGGTGAAATTTTATATGGGTAGTGGTTAACACATGGTAGTAATATAACCTCAGCACTTCCCATTTAGTATCTAAGGAAAGCCTTATTTTACTGAATTTTGTATATTGCACATAGGAATAATTTTTGAAACAGACACTAATTCTGGGCTTCTCGCATGATGTAGATGACCGATAAAATATAATTGTAGCCTCAACTGAATGGCATTATTCTAAAATGGTAATATTCTCGCACATAAGCATGCCCGTTTTATAAGGTGTTCGTATGTGCTATTATAAGATTCAAATCAATTAAAAAAAACCTTAACTTAAATACGAAATATTAAGTGTTGAGGTTATGTTACTACCATGAGCTAATCACTACATCCATTTCAAATTCACCCATGGGACAAACGTATATTAATTTTAGTTGTCGTCTATGCCTTAACACTTTCACCTTCACGAACTTGTTTGTTGGTCAGACTTATGATAAATCTTTACACACAGTGGATGCATGCGGCACAAAATTTGCCAACAGTAGTTTCAATCAACGGCACTGGTATATCTACACCAGCATACATCGAGACAGATCTTTGGTGCAGCTGCACTACACCAGATACACCACTGCAGTTACACAGTGTTTGAATGAAACGAAACTAATAATAAATGTAAACAAAATTATGTATTTTCCTCTCGTCCTAAATTAAGAATTCTGATCGGCTGTTAACATCACGTGGAAATGACGGTGAAGTACCAACCTGATTAATTTTTCCACATTAATCTTTAAGCGTGGCCTGGCTAAGTATGGCATAACTAAGTTGTTGTTGTCATGGTGAATCACGTATTCTTCATTAATTATTACTTAAACTTGTGCTTGGCTTAGTTGAGACGTAGTTTGGAACGCGTTGGTGAAACCGGCCATTCATCTCAAGAAACTTTCAAGGCAACAGAATTATTTTTGTAGATTGTTAAGATTAGTCTCAAAATATCGTCTGAATGTTATTGTTAATCCAAGTAAATACGTTATACACATGTATATTAACAGTTACTAATGTACATAACCCATTTACCTAGACTAAATCGGACGGTTGTTTAACGTAACAGGCAACACAAAAATTATATTAGTCTACAAATTTCGCATGAACACTGTATCAGCCAGTTGCAAACTGACTTTGAAAAATATCAGGGCAGCAGCAGCAGTGTAGTCAGACCACTCGCGTTCCACCAAGGAGATTCAGGTTCGAGCCCCGGCGAGGCCGGTCTCCGGATTTTCGAATGTGAAAATCGTACCGGACGATGTCGCTGATCGGCGCGCTTTCTTGGGGATATCAGTTTCCCCCGCTCTTCCTTCTATTCACACATTCCGGCACCTCTCCAGTGTATAGGCTGCTCACTATATACTGAGCACTCAGCAGAACTTATAATAAACAAGAAATATGTTTTATTGGACCCGTAGATGTTAAGTTTTGAAAAATTAAGAAACATTTACACAGGTTTTTTGCCACGCGGAATTTTTCATATTAAATGTTGTAAAGGTAACTGCCAAACAGCTGAAAGAAAACTTTAAGAAGTGCTCACTTTATTATGAACGGCCTATAGGGCGACATCCCATGTCGTCCTACGGGACAAGCACATGCACGCAGGAATAAGTCTGCTCCCGAGGAGCGATACACATGTCTTCGGGTATCCTCCTCATATGATAATATTATTTGACAAATAATTCACAACACAACATCAAATACTTGATGAAGAAGTCATTATTTATTGTATAGCAAGCTCAGATCATATGTTGTAAATATGGTCAAAAGGGTTGCGCATGGCACAATGTGGCATTATTTCAAAGTTAAAAATGTTAATAATTTTTTCGACAATTTGACCATATTGTTGCGAGCCGCGACTGTCTGGCTGGGCGGCGTAGTACGATACTGTGGTGGCGGAGCTAGGACACCCCCTTCCCACTCACTCCTCGGCGCCGTGGCTGTCGGGCAGGGCGGCGAAATACAATACAGTGGCGGCAGCGCTAAAAGGCCTCCTCGGGTGCCGCATGGATTGTATTACTCCATGATAACCACCTGC
>PNEQ01003737.1:4440-23803 GCA_003012365.1 Medauroidea extradentata
ATGGAAATAATTTGCTTGCAATATTGTTATGTTAGTAGTGTAGGTATATTTGTATATTACGTAAAAAATTTTTTTTTCGTAATTAGTGTACTGCATGTTTTTTTTTTAAATTTAAGTACAGGGAAAATGTATCATTTGACAGGGAAAACAGGGAAAACTCAGGGAAATTTACTGAAACAAATTGGTGGGAACCCTGGAACAGCACTTTCATTTTTGGAGAGTTTTCAACGCTGTCTTTCCTGCCCTGTTCTACTATCGTTTTGTATTTCTTTGGGACACTCTTGCGACCAACTGCTTTGTGCTATTTAACTCTTGTAATTTGTTTTCATTTATAGATTTTGTGATTTTTCACCTTTCTTACCATACATTATTGATCTAAGTATAAATCAGATTCACAGCACCTTTCTGTTGAAGGAAAAAAAAAAAATAATAAAATTTAATGTCTTATTCAAGTGATTACCTTTGTGTGGAAAAATTTAGGGCCAGCAAATATTTGCATGAAATTACAATGCATAGAAAGAATCTCAACGTGCTTCTAATCACTATACTTAAAAGACTACAGCCTACATACAGTTAAATGAGAATTTTTGCAAGAAAACTTAAATAAATTTATCTGTTAAAGTTTTAAACTGCCATGAAGTTTTGCACATGCAGTGTAGTTAATATTAGTCTACCACATAGTCATTGGTAGCTATTTAATATGTCTCGGATTAGTTTCCACAGGTTACAGTGTTCACGTTTCCTTGCATAAACTGATAAATACTATATAGCACATGGGAAATGTGTCAAACTTACTGAAATATTTGAAGTGAAATCTGTCTGTGCACGTCATCTTATTACCATGCTGCAAAAAAAAAAGTTGCATCAATAACATATTTTTGGTTGTTGTATTGGCAGCTTTCTTCTTAAAAATGTGTTCTTGTGAACTAACAGCCATAATGGTACAAATACTTTATGCTTGAGACTGAGGCAGCAAGATGGCAAATACATTGACTTTTTACATTTCAAATAAATTACCCAAGTGCCATGCATAGATAATGGTTAAACTGTTATTCTAAACCCAAAATGCAAGATATTAAATCTTGTCTCTTTGAAGGTATGGCACAGACGTTACATGTCTACACCCCTATGATGTCATAAGACTTAGGTTTGATTGCATTCAGAAGGCACACTATGAATTATGAACAAGTGGTTCATTTATATTTTTATGTTACTAATATTTTGAAAGTTTAGTTTTAGTTATGTAGAGCATAGATATATATATATATACACTTATTAATATATTATGAAGCATATGTAAGTATATATTGAATGTTTTACTGAAAAATGAGTTTTAAAGTGTAATTTCTTCTATTGTCTTGATGGTTTTCACAAGCAGATACAAAATAAGAAGGAAATTTATATACATCTAATCCTTTATATTTAAAAAATAAAAAAAAAATTAAACAATTTTGAATGTGTTACATGAAAGTTCTTATTTTCATCAGTTTCCTTTCCTTTGTTGCTAATACAAACTTGCAAAAACTGTTGTTGCTGTAATGTGCTCTCAGGTGATGGTATAGTCAACTTATGACTGACCATTTCTGCAATGCTTTCACCTCATTAGCTGCAGTGTTACTGTGGGTACATTGTAATCCCCCCCCCCCACATTTTGGCGGTGGGATACAATATATCATTTGTGTCCCACATTTTGGCGGTGGGATACAATATATCATTTGTATTACTGAAAACCAGTTTAAAATTAGGTAAGAACTACCTTAATATTTTTTACTAATTTTAGTGACTACACGTCTACCTGTACTCTACTGTTAAAATTAAAATAGATCCTTCTGACTATAGTGGAAATTTACACCCACCACAGGGAAAAATGACGAAGGGCAGAGGTTATAAACATAGTATATTCAGACCATCTTCTGCATAAAGGGAGAACTACGTACTTTCATCAGTGACTTCAGTGAGTAATCATTGCAAACGCGTACACAAGTGTGTTATAGAGAATGGCAAAATGAACTCTTAGGTTGCCTGCTCAATGTAACGTCAAATATTCATGCTAACAAATACAATAAATAAGATATTCATTCTCGAGATACGTATAAAGGTTGTACGACAGTATATCTCAATGTAGAATGCAACCCTGGTTTCAATTATTTATCGCTGGTCGTACTCTACTTTCTTTTCGGATTGTCTGAAAGTTTACAAACTTAAGTCCCTTCCCCCCTCCGGTTATAAAGTTATTTTATCCAGTAAATAACTTGTGTAACTTTTTTTAGATATTTCCGTACCCATCATTCTGAAGCAATAATTAGATATAATTGGCTAATCAAAAACAAATGTTAAGTCTTTGTCCCTTTAGGGTTCGAATTTTGAAAAATATTATAAGTCGTAGACATATGTATCAACCAAGAGAGTTTGAACTTAGAAATATCCTGAAATATATTTACAACCATTTACATAATCATAGTCACTAAGAAAAAAGCAACTTTATATCTCGAATGACAGAGAGAGGCGGCACAACAGTAACACGTAGGACTCGCATTCGGGAGGACGTGTGAATTGAACCGCCCATCCTGATTTCAGTTTTCCGTGGTTTCCCGAAATTGCTTCAGGCGAATGCTGGGATGGTTTCTTAACAAAAGACATGGCCGACTCCTCTCTCAGCTCCTGTCATTGTACCAAGATGTGCGTCACAGTCTCCAATGACCTCGCTGTCGACGGAACGTAAAGCCCACGTACCTACCTCTTTGTGTGCCAGATCCAGGTTTTACTTTATGTAACATCAAGTAAACATAGAACCATGTTTATACTGCTAAGAATTATAAACTTCATAATATGCAGGTCAGAACAGCAAGTAGCAAGATATCTGTGGAGTGCAAGGGGGAACTAACTACAGCGTTATGTTGCCACATTGTGCATGTATGTCATAACTCATAGTACATTATTTTGCCACATTTTCATCTCCAATTTAGTCCAGGATTCGCGTGGTGTGCTTATAATATTTTTGTTTCTGGACACCTGTACGTACAGAGCATTAATTGTTAGTTTTGTTGCATGGTATATAATTTTTTTTATTTTAAGTTTGTTTTGTTTGACTGTTACTTCACCTGTGTAAAAAATTACACCTATTACAACAGAAAAATTTATTGGATCCCACAGTTTAGTTTTGGACAGGCTTTACTGTCTCCAGCCAACAACCCTGTTTGGAATCACATTATGTTTACAGTGTTCATTTCACTGTCGTAATAGGAAGTAGTACGTTCACATTCCATTCCTGCTGTATCTCTTAATTTTGTGTAACAACTTTAATTAATTTTAACCGTTTCTTGCGTACAGCTTCAACAGTCTTTAGTCCACATTGTTCCTTCCCTCTCTGCCGTTCATTACCTACTGCTTCATCAAACCTGTCTTGTAATACCTGCAAGTCTTTTCATCTCCTTGACAAGGTCTAGCTAAGAATTAAATTATTTGCAGTCCATCTAGTGATTTGTCTTTACCAACTCGGATGGTGTCGCCATGTTCAGATATTATCCTCAGGCAAATTATAATCGTGCATGTCTAATAGATTAGACATCCAAACCACTCTTTGGAATGGAGTTTGCTGCTGATTGGCAAGCCTTGGTGGAGGGAAAACACAGTAACAATGTACACTTGGTTACAAAATGCACTGGGTGGTAGATGAGACTTGCCTAAATTTCTTTTGTTCCATACGAGACTAGTTTTTTAGTATGCAAGTGTCTCCTGGTGTGGGCTTGCCATGGTTTGTGTGCATCTAGATAGTTTATTGGCTTCAAAAAGTGCCAGAGAGAAGATAGGCATTGAGATTTTGATTGGTATAATGTTTGCACATTCTTTCACTGGAGTTTAAAATAAATTATTTTCAAAGTGCAGATATTGTTAAATTACTCGAATTGTTGTTTTTGACCTTTGATCTCTTACATGGTATATTCTTATGCCTGGCATGTCCTTTGGTGACTAATTTTTTCCGAGGCATCTTGATTGACACAGTATTCTTTGAAAGTGTACAGACTTGCTTGTCTACACCCTCCTACCATAACCTTTGTTCCAAAACATTTGTTCTGGATATTCCCACTAACTCTGGCAGACTGTTGGTGCACTAAAATTTAAATTACCGTATGTTGCAAGCATTAGGAAAGTTACCCTGTTGTGGAAAGGTACAATGTCGAGATAAAACTGGAACACTCAATCATCAATAAAATCTGAACTACTCGTCAAAATTCGATGAGATATTTTTGCAGAGTAGAAATTTTATCGTTGGATATTTATTTATGTAGTACTATGCGGTAGTATGCTTTACTTTCAAGTAAAAAATTAAAAATTGTTTTTAGAAAAATAAGGACTTAAAAGCACAAAATCTACAAAAATGGAAAACTGTTTTAATATGATAATATCTAGGCCTCGATAATAACCAAATTCTAAAAATACTCTCGTTTTGATTTGAAAATAATTTTACTATCCGAAAAAATCTGCGCGAGAGGTTCACGGATATTAAACTTATTTTCAAATAAAACGTGAGCATCATTGCAACTCGGTTATCATAGAGGCCTAGATATTATATTAAATATTATAAAAATAAGTTTTCCATTTTTGTAAGTTTTGTGATTTCAAGTCCTCATTTTTCTAAAAAACTGTTTTTAATTTTTTACTCGAAAGTAAAGCATACTACCGCATAGTGCTACATAAATAAACATCCGCTGATAAAAAATTTTTACGTGGTAAAAAATCTCATTGAATTTTGTTGAGTAGTTAAGATTTTATTGACGATTAAGTATTCCAGTCGTCCGCTCGACATAGTACCTTTCCGTACCCCTTATGACCTACAACAGCCTATTTATATAGCAAGTGCGTGTGGTGAGTCTGGAGAGTTTTGGCTGAAACATAGTAGTGTTCGTAAATTGAGAAACTGCAAAGTAACCCCCCTGTATTTGATTTTAGAATGAAATCCTATGATCATTCCTTACCCTAGATGTGCTATTAAAGTTAATTGACTCCCAAACAGCTAGTAACACTTGTCACACAGTACAGTTTCCCTTTTTAAATTTCAAATTCTATAGAGGAATTAATTATACAAAGCAAAATACTTAATGCATTATACCTGCACACACAATATCTCAGAACCCTGATTTTACAAGGCCAGTCTTTGGCACAGTGAGGCCAAATCTCCATTTTACAAATACTCTATTTTAAGAGGTAGCAATTTTACATGGTCATTCTCAGACACAGTAAGGCCTCGTAAAGTTGGGGTTAAACTGTATGTATGTCCTGCTAGGGCATCTAATTTATAGCTGTTTGTTCTTGTGAACTTGGAACTGTGAGCAGGGATTCCTCCAATGCACTAGGTAAAGTTCCACAAAACAGAAATAGTAGATGTAAGTGTACGCGTAGCGAGCCGAGCTTACCAATAAACCGATGCCATCTTTTTTGCACAGTCTCTTCCCACAATGGCGGACTGGTGCACAATTCAAATTATGTTCCATAGAAAAACGACACAAGTCACACATTTACGTGTCTGTCGAAACAGTCCAAACATTAACCGCCCACCGAGAATATATATTTTCAACGTTTACCTAATCAGATTTTGATAACTATTTTAGAATTAACTTATTGCTAACCACTGTAGCTAATGAGTACCTATTAAAAAAATTAAACTATGAGTGTGGTACATGGAAACAGTTTAATTCACAGGGAGAGGGCAGATTTTTTGCCACTGGCCTAGTAAACACTCCCTGTGGTGTTCTTAATGTAACCACACACACAATTCCATCTTGCCCAGGATGAACACCTGTAACTCTGTCCATCTTCCACTTCAGTGGAGGTAGATTGGAATCCTTAATTAGCACTAACTGGTTTGACTGTACATTGGTCTTTGATGATGTCCACTTGGCTCTCTGCTGGAGGGTATGGAGGTATTCCATTGTCCATCTTTTCCACAGCCTCTGCTGGAACTGTGTGACGAGTTGCCACCTGTCCAGGCGGTTCATCAATATCTCAGTCACGTCGTGGTCTGGAATAGCAGTCAGCGGCTCTCCCACGAGGAAGTGTCCTGGTGTCAGCACATCATAATCCTTAGGGTCAGGTGACAAGAGGGCACAGAGTTCTTGAGTTCAGTACTGCAGACACCTGTGCCAGCAGTGTAGCAAACTCCTCTGAAGTGAGCAAGTGGTCTCCCATTATCTGCTTCAAGTGCTGTTTCATGCTCTTGACCGCTGCCTCCCAGAGGCCACCAAAGTGAGGGCTGGTTGGTTGATTGAAATGCCACTTAATGCCTCGCTGTGCAGACTCATTTAAGATGTGCTTCTTACTATCCCCTGACAGCAGTGTGTGGTACACTTCCTTCAAATGGCTACGTACACCGACAAAATTAATACCGTTATCAGAGAATATCTCTGCAGGAGTCCCTCGGATGGAAGCAAATTTTACCAAAGTTGCCAGAAACGCGGCAGCTGAGAGATCTGTCACCATTTTCAGATGTACTGACTTTGTGGCCATGCAGACAAACAGGCACATGTATGTCTTGAATGTAGTCTTCTTTCGAGTTCTGGTTGGAGTGGTGTGAAAAGGACCAGCAAAATCCACTCCCACACACAGAAATTCTCTGACCTGAGCCAGTCGTGCAGCAGTTAGGGTGCCCATTATAAGGTTGGATACCTTTGGTTTGAGTTTGAAGCAGGGCAAGAACTTGTGCAGGAGTTTGCGCATTAGACTCCTGACAGACATAATCCAGAACTGACGGCAAATGAGGTACAAGGTCGTGCATGGTCCTGGGTGCAGATTGACAATGTGATAGTGCATGATAATCAGCTCCGATAATCTACTCCCCCTTGGCAAGAGTACAGGATAATTGGTCTCCTCAGGCAACATCGTATTATGCAGCCTACCGCCCACCCTGACTAAACCATTTGAGTCAAGGTATGGTGCCATTGATCTAATTTGTTTTGAGCAGTCCTCTCCGCTATTCAGTGCACTCATGTCATTTGCAAAGTGGTGAAGTTGTACACTCTTGACATACAGTCTCACGGCACATGACAACTCCTCTGTAGTCAAGCAGGGGCCTGATGAATGAGGTTTACATAGAAAAATAGCTAGTGCTCGAAGTACCCAAGCTGTGACTCGCTGATGCCTTGTCAAAGTAGAGACCTTGTGTAGGAGCCCCACTGGGTCCTCCACGCTGGGATTCTTATCAAGCACCACTAGGGAGTTTGAGAGCACTGGTTTCAACTCGGGAAGAAATTGTTGCACCTCAAACTGGGTGAGAGGCCAGCTATCCTCTGATTGTAGCAACCAACTTAGGCCTGTGAACCACTGTAACTGGTTCAACTGGTCTGGTAGAACACCACGTGAAGCTACATCAGCAGGGTTGTCTTCTGATGGAACGTGACTACATGCACTGGGTGGAACGATGAACTGTATTTCTGCAACGCAGTTAGCCACAAATGCCTTCAGTCTGTGAGGTGACATTCTCAACCATGATAACACCACAGTGGAATCCGTCCAAGCATTAAATTTAGGGTTCATATTCTTGGGAGAATAGAGCTTCACAACACACTGCCACAACCTGCTCAACAGCAATGCTGCACACAACTCAAGCTTTGGAATTGACAGTGTCTTAAGAGGTGCCACCTTTGACTTGGCAACTAACAGATAAACCTTCAACTGAACCATTGGGCTTCTCATATCGAGCATAAATAACAGCAGCGTATGCTTTCTCACTTGCGTCAGCAAAACCATGGAACTGTGTTGTGCTTGCTTGAATTGGAACATGTCTATCAATTCTTATATTCGCTAGAAAAGGCAAAGATGATCTGACCTGGTTCCATTGATGTAGCGTGACACCATCAACAAGATCATCCCACTCCAAACCCTGAGTCCAGAAAGACTGCAGTAGTATCTTGCTGGCAATCACCACAGGAGACAACTCGCCACATGGGTCGTACAGACGTGCAATTGTCGACAGGATACCACGCTTTGTAGTTGGCAGATCCGGCACACCCACTTTGTAGAGAAAATGGTCCTCCACTGGATCCCATCGCAGCCCCAGTACGTTGACAGACTCTGAGTGATCAAACCCTCTTGAAGTATTTGTCCTCTCTGGTGTTTCCATGCTGAGAAGTTCTCTGTGATTCGAGCACCATTTGTGCAATTGGAACCCACCTGCCTCCAAGAGCTTAATGAGTTGATCTTTAAGATGTTTTGCTTTGGAAACAGTCTCAGTTCCTGTGACAATGTCATCCACAAACACGTCGTTGCAGAGAATTTGAGCCGCCAAGGGAAACTTGTCTTCTTCATCAATTGCCAGTTGTAACGTGCGCAAAGGCTGATAAGGAGAAGAGGCCAGTCCATAGGTCACTGTATTAAGCTTATAAACAACTCACCGGGTCATTGGGGTTCCTCGCCATAAGATGCACTGATACTTCTGGTCAGGTGGGTCTATCAGGATCTGCCGTAAGAGCCACAGGTGAGGTTCTGAAATTTAATACTATATCAAATTTGTCCCTTTGCAGTTTAGGTCCTGAGTGTAGCAGACTGTTCAAAGAAGGTCCGTTTACTGTTGTGGTAGAGGCATCAAAAACTACCCTCACCTTGGTGGACACACTCTCTGCCTTGATCACAGCTTGGTGTGGAATCACATATGCATGTTGACTGTGGGCAGGGGAAGTCAATTTTACCACAATCTCATTCCCAGACGACGTAAGTTGCCCAGTACAGGTCATGTGGCCCAGTAGTTCATATTCACTCATGAACTCTTGATAATGGGTTTTCAACTCTGGTACATTTTTAAACTTCCCTTCAAGTCCATGGAACCTTCTCAAAGCTACACTGTATGAACTACCCAATTCTTCTCTACCAGATTTTAACGGAAGCTTCACAATATATCTGCCGCCAGCTGTATGTGCATGTGTGTCCCGAAAGTGGTTCTCACACTGTTGTTCCTCCTTGGAGAGCAGTTGGGTCTGCGGCAGTTCAACTTCCCAGAACCTCTGTAAGGTTAGGTCCAGAGAGGTATCTGCACGCACCAGTAACGATGTCATCTGAGGTACATTTACGGGTTCACACGGAGCAGTACCTGTAATCACCCACCCAAATACAGTGTGGAATGCATGCAGCTGACCAATGATCTTAGGTCCAGTCATAACTTCAGCTACCACCTCAGCTGACAGTAACACATATATTGCTCCTGGCGTGGCAAACTGTGGATCTGCCAAGGGTAGACCCTCCAAATGCCCTAAATCTCGTGTGGCAACCTGCACTGATGGCAAGTCACCAGTTATTCTGGACAAAATTAATGCCCTACTGCTAAGGCACACGTGTGGAGCACGAATTGATTGTATCTCACACACCACCACTCCTCTGGATCCCGAGACTGCTGTGTGCCCTATGTCAGATATGTTTATGTCTGCACGGCATCTTTTCAGACCCAGACGTTGTAAGCAGGTTTCCGTTATAAAGGATGACTGTGATGCCCCCATCAGGGCTCGCACAACTTGGTACTGACCCATGCTGTCCCGTACAAGAATAACTGCAGTCTTCAAGAGTACCGTAGTGGATTTAGCAGCACTTTGTTGGACTTCGGCAGAGCAAATGGAAAAGACTGGGGCATCTTCTGTTGGTGGATTTGTTGTTAAGTCCGGAGCTGGTCGGTCTTCAACTGAGCTTGTAGCAGTTTCAATATGAATAAGCGTATCGTGATTTCCTTGACAGTGCTGACACCTGTACCTGGATCGACACTGAGCTTGCAGTATGGCATTCCCGCAGGTAGTTGAAGCAAAACTGATTAGCCACAACACAAATCTTCCTTTCATCTGGTGTCTTTGACAAGAACGCTTGACACTTGTTCAACGCATGCTGTCCCTTGCAAATGCTACACTGTGTTACTTCACTTAAACTGTCCTTGACAGATATCAAAGTGGTCTTAAAATTTGTATTAGAGAAATTAGGTTTACTCGCCGAACTGACTGACTGAAACCTACTTCCACTGTAAGCTTGTTTTGGTTGCGAAGTCGATTTCTGGTTGTAGCTGCCCTCTTGTCCTCCAGCTGCCACCAACTGTACATGTTCTGCTGCCTTTGCCTTGCATTCTATGAACTTGAGCAGCTTAACATATGACTGAATGTCTTCATCCAATGTCATTTCGAATGCCTGCCTTATACGTTGGTCTAGCTTTTCCAACAAAATATTCAGGAGCAAAAAATCCCAGTCTGCTACAGGGAAATTTTGTGCCTTTAAGGCATTTAGGTTTTCTTCCACACTTGTAACAAATTTGGCTAACATTCCTTCATTGCGGAGATGGGAGATACAATATTCGATTGACATGAACTGTAGCTGCAATTCAAACACTTTTGAATCGTTTCTCCAACATCTGCCATATAACATCATAATTCCTATCGACAATGAGGATGTTACTCACCAATTCACGTGCTTCGTCTTTCAAACAGCCCAAAATATAATGTATTTTCTGTACCTTAGAAAGGTTTGGTGTCCAATTATTGAAGTGAAGAGCTCCACGAAACTTATCCACTCTGCCCGGTTTCCGCTGAATGTAGGCAACGGTAGTGTTGGTAGCACTGCAGTTTGGGGACTCTTACAACAACCGGGAGTGTTAGTGCTCAATGTCACTTCATCATTAAGGACCTTCGACCTGTTTACGACTTTCTGCAATTCCCGCACCAAAACTTCGTAGGCACGGAACTGTCATCTAATATCTTTCAAAGAAGCCATGTGTTCCGATGGTGGTTTAGCACAAAGCTTTTGTTGTCGAATACGTCTGAAAGCAGTACTTCCAGATCTTCCATTTTCCCAGGGTCTTCCTGTGCGGCTTCATAGAGTTCTCGAGCTTCATCAGTTTGAGTCACGTAATAATTTAATGTTACAAGCTGTAACTCTTCAGTTACCGCTGCCATTGTGCCCGTTCGTAGAGGAACCGAACCGCTTTAGTCTTGAATGCAATGGACTGTATTACGGAGTGTCTCGACCAATTAGTAGTGCGTGACTGCAGCGACGAACAAACACTGCATGCCCGTCAGGGTCGGTAGTTTACCTGTAAAAATGTATGTTCGTGTAGCGCGAATGCATGGCGTCACCTGCCGTCAGACAAATATTTGTGTGTGAACGTAGTTATTATGAGCAATTTGCGACAAAAACCGTTACCAGAGTTCACGTACAGTTAGCATCATTCACAGTGTATAAATATGTAACGATAACGATCTATCCGGCCCGGAGGACCAAAATTGTACGCGTCGCGAGCCGAGCTTACCAATAAACTGACGCCATCTTTTTTTGCACCAGTCCCTTCCCACAATGGCGGACTGGCGCACATTTCAAATTATATTCCAAAGAAAAGCGACACAAGTCATACATTTAGGTCTCTGTCGAAACAGTCCAAACAGTAAGATTTTCTTAAATACTGTACTAAACACATAAACTACATTAGATTCCTGTTTTTTATCAACTCATATTTTTTACACTTTCCTACATTTTACACCTATTTTCTGTGGTAAAATTTATTGCTTTTAAATTATAAATTCCCTATTTTTACTTTCCAGCATTTTACAATTATATACGGTTCCTTGAGAGGTGTGGAAAAAACGGGGGTTCCAATGTAAAACTATAACATTGTGTGATGGATATTGCCTGCTTACCTACCAGGCATTGTAACACCACAAACAATTTAATGTGCATTTTTATAAGAAACTGTTGGTACCAACAAGAGTAACATATTTTGTTCAGTTTGATGATCACATCAAACAGCTATAATTCATGATAGCAAAGAGTTATGTACACGCAATTCAATGGAAGTTACCCATATTTTTGTACGTTGGTGGACAGTTTCAAGAAAGTTTAGTTTCCACATTGTTAAGATTTTAAAATCAGTGGTTTATGACTTCAATATCTTGCAAAAAACTAAAATTCAAAACTAGGATTTCAAGGGCTGATATCTCAGATTTTGGCTAGGTAGTCAAGTTGCAACATACTAAACACTTTAACAGCTGTCTAGGGTGGTCGTTTGACTGGCGCTTTTGAACTGTGTACGCCACATTCAGAGTTACATTTTTTTTTTATTCAGAGACAGTGAATGTGTGCCCACAATGTTTATATAAGAAAAAAAAAAACACTTCAAACTGCTTATGAATACTGCAAGCCTTTTAAAGACATCACAAAAGCATTATTTTTAATTCTCGTAAGCCTCTTTCAAAACAAATATAGTCTTACAGTAAAAACAACACAGTGGGAATACTGTGCATACATTTATGGCTTCAGGTGGAGGGACAATATCGTAACACAGTAGCTCGTGTCACCTTGTAATGCCTCATCAATTTTTGCCTTGCATACACAAACATACCATTCACCAAAAGGCCACCTTAAAGAGACCATCTAACTTAACAAAGAACCAGAAATAAAGGAAAACAATACAAATGTTCTATAAACTTAAACAGAAAAAAAAAATTGTAACATAATAGTCCCATTTATTCATTTCATCTGTATTACAGTACAGTCAATAATCCAGGGTTCTAATGTTGGTGGAAGAGGTTAACCGGGTGGCCAGCCGAGCTGTCTGCCACCTAGAACATGCAGGTGGAGATGGTACACAGACTGAGCCCCGTCTGCACCATCATTCACAACCAGTCGGAAGCCATTATTCAGTCCTTGCTTCACAGCTACCTTCCGAGCTACGGTCATCAGATGGCCAAGAAGCTGTAACAAAATTGGCTCACTCAATATTGTTTAATCAGCCAGTAATTTTGTACTCTTCACCCATTTACTACAATTGAGAAAAGCACCAAGTACAAATAAGGTAATTATAAACATTGAATGAGGCAATTATTAACATTGAAGTCCACAAATTGTGTTTTTCCTGTGCAAGCAACACATTAGAAACAAAAACCAGATGACAGAACCTATGTAATTTAAAAATATAGTCACTTAAAAAGACTCATTGAACAATTCAACAGACTATCTGTGGCAGCCACAAGTATACTGTACTATGACACGTTAACCTCAAACAAACACAATAAAACTCACACCACATTGTGAATAAAAACAGTTTTTCATGGTACAAGAAATAAAATAAGCTACGTGTCTAACCACTTTGTTACACACTAATGTGTAGAAAATACGTAGGCTACACCACCTTATTGTCATACCAAACATTGACACGCATACGTGCACTTGGCAGAGACTGCAGCAACTCACGGTGTCTTCCACTTACTGCAGTGGACTGAACTGGTAGCAACTGGTCGAGTTTTGTTTTTTCAAAACATGAAATTACCGTATATACTCGTGTATAATGCGCACCACGATTTTTGCGACAAGTTCCAGGGAAAAAATTTATGTGCCTTGATAGAATGTAAAAAATCATTGGAGTAAAAAATCTTGAAGCAGCGGGAGGGAGGCTAGGACGGATTCGCTATGGTGGAGGAGGAGGGAAGGAACTGTGGCTAACAAAGATAAGAGAGAGGGAAGATGACTCACAGTGGCTAGTATGTGCCGGGGCAGAGAGAATGAGGGGGGGAGGGACTTGTCATATCTGCAGCTATATACAGATAGCCTGCCAAGGTAGCTAGTAGTCTGCAGCTGGCTCATGTGTGCCCGGACAACACTCCCCCTTCCACCACTTCCTGTACTGTGTCCTGTCTGCTACCTCCCCCCCCCCTTGCCGACCCTCAAAACCAGATAACATGCCATGACAGCAGAGCAAGCTTGCCTTTTTTATTTACTGTCCCTAGCGACTCCACTCGAGTTGAGAAGAAAGAAAGGCTCAGGAATGCGGCAGGGGGTGGCTACAAGCAGAGGACCGTAGGGCTCCAACCACCACCCTGCCTTGCTTTCCCTCTCCCGGAAAAAAAAGAACAGTGTCGTCCTTTTTTATTCCTTTCCTTCCTTTCCATGGAAAGATGGTTATCATGACAAGTCAAAATTAACTTCTCATATTGCTTCCTCCCACCCATGAACTTTCCTAGGGTAAACAAAAAAAATGGGTTTTAGGAGCGACAGTTATGTACAGCAGAAAATACGTGTGGAGGGGGTAGAGAAAAAGAAAAGGAAGTGTACTAATGATGGATCCAGGCGGTGAGAAACATTCTCTCTCTGCCTCCCACGCTTGACACCCGCTAGTTTACAACTCAGCCTTCTCTCCCCACTACCCTTTTTTCTCGAGGCAGTTTTTTTTCTATTTTCCGTCTATAGTGCGCACCCCTGAATTTTTATCAGTTGTTTTGGAATAAAAGTGCGCATTATACACGAGTAAATACTACGGCAGATGGTTTCTACAAAAAGGTCAACCAGAAATTTGTTAATTACATGATTAACTAAAACCATAGTTTACTGCCTTGAAAAAATAAGTCAACGTGGAGAAGATGATTTTAAACAAAACTGCCAAACCTATTGTCGATATCTGCTCACCTTTAGGCATAAAACATTATCACGTTAAAAAGTAGAAATATGAGAGCATGGCCTTAAGAAGTTAACTTAGTTCCTTGCTTCACGCCTACTACACACTGATTTTCCTTGGAAATATCACGATAAGTAAGTATAATAAAATTTGCTTGGTTAAAAACAATGCCAGGACCACCAACCGCTGCACACGTAAGTACTGTATGGAATCCATAAATATTTATAAACTAGAGAAACAATTGATATATTCAAGCAGTAATTTTGTCTGGCATTTTTAATGACTTCCCGAATCCCAAATGTTCTCCCTTAAATATGTTAACTGATTATTTAATACTTAGGTGACCACCTGGTAATAAGTTCTAACTGCTTCGTCAGTTACTGTTCAATCCCCTCTTAAACTTTCAACTTCCTTCACAGTCACCAACTCTTCCAAAAGTAAAGCTCTATTTACTACATTTTTTATCTGGCGATATCAATAGTAGCACCATCTCTCTACAGCTGCTGAGTAATGAATCAAGCTTGTCTAAACCTAACTCTCAAAATGAACGGACATGTGTCCATAAGTGGGCCCCACATCTTTACCAGTGCAGATCAACAAGTTGACCAGAATTTTTTTATTACTACCTCCTTGATACAAAATGTTAAGAGTTCATTCATTCAAGTTAAACTTATGTAGCAGCGAACGTTAGCAAAACAAGCACGCACAGATCTATGCTGGTACAGCTTCAAATTGGTACTCCCAAGAACAGACATTGGACTCTGCTGGTTCTTTTGTTAATGTAACTTATGCCAAATAGTGTTTTTGTTTTACATGTGCAAATCACATTCACATTTTACGAGAGAACCCATAAACCCTACTCTCATTATAAAGACACAATAACCATAAATTTTGTACTCATCCGGTTGTGTTATTTCAACATTCATTACCAGTACGTACCCTTATCCCGGGTCCACCTATGAACATGGCAGTTGAGCTATTGCATCGTCCCAAGGGGTTATGGTGCTGTAATGGCCAGTCCACTTGTTTTTCACCAAGGAAATCCATGTTTTAATTCCAGCTGAGTCAATACTGATTTTAGTAGATAAATTGATTGATGTTTCAGTTCGCTGGCTTTTCTTGGGGTACTTTCACCGCCTTAACATTCCTAAATTTGCTCGATCTTCAACTCTCATAATTTTCACGAGTGCTCAAGATGTTATGTGGGCACTAAGGCTGTGTCTGAAATAGCCCAGAGAGCACTCTCTCACACCCTTTTGACGTCACAGAGTATACTCTCTGCTCTCCCAAATTCGAGGGAGAGTGGGTGAAAGGGAATGTGAGTCTGAGTGAGCGATGATGCTCCCTCACCCTCCCCCACTCTGTGGGAAAACACTTGTTTTCATTCAAAAACGAGAGAAACACACCATCTCTGTGCATGGCGCAGTTTTTTAACTGTCAAGAGGATGGCTAGTTTTTCATTTAAGTAAAAATTATTTTATAAGTGTATGGAAATATGTTCATTGCTTTCCTTTACTCACGCTAGGTTGCAGTGCTTCGAGGGTGCATCCGAGGGTGGCTGTCCCAATTTGATTGAAGAGTGAATCAGAGTGGGCGAGGGTGAGAGTATGGATGGAGTGAGAGTGTACCCGGTCTAAATACCCCATCACCACCAAGTAGTCCCCAAAAAGCAAAAGCAATACTAATGGATACCTCAAATTACTTAAACATATAATAAATACATACTCCTGTATCGTCGTCCTCTGCTTTCGAAAGTCGCTCGATGGGTTTGCGAGGTATCACCAAGAAATGAGTAGGTGCTTGTGGGTTGATATCCTTAAAAGCAACACACTAAAAGAAATCGAAATCATACAGCACATTAATTAAACACATTAATTGGCGATGTACTGTAAAATTTAAAAAGTAAAAACTACAAAATTCAATTCTTACCTTATCATCTTCGTAAATAAAGTCGCACGGTATTTCTTTTCTCAATATTTTACCAAAAATCGTATCTCCACCCGGCACAGCTGACTTCGCTTTCTCAACTTCGTCCGCCATTTTTATAGTGGTACCGCTAATTTCTCGTCTGCTAAAAATATTAAAGTATTAAAAAATCTTCGTAACAAAGTACATAATACCAGTCAAAGTAACATTACAATAACGTTTGAATCAAAATTAAATTTTAAAATGATTTTACTTAAAATCCGTGACTTTTAACATGAATAATGGCGCTCTATTATGCTTTTGCCAAATGTGTTTATGCTCTACTTGCAATTTGGTTATGTTTTGCTGTCATCATCGAAGCTGACGATTATTGTCAATTACCATACGATTCTTCCGATCAGTCTCCGAAAAATATAGAATGCCGGTCCTACAACAAATACCAAACAAGGTTTGCATAATTTAAGTACAGGTTATGTTACCTGATTTGTGTAGTAACATATCTGTCGCCGTTGCTTTTGCCGTTCAGTAGAGAATTTTTATAAAATGTAGATAAAGAATGTTCACTTAGACTTTTCAGATTATTGTGTAAAAATTTACTACGTGCAAAGCGCAGTTTTACGAAAAATCGTGAATACATGTTGGTGTCACACTAGTACGTGCACTATTCACATAGGGAATTTTTTTTTTTTTTTTTTTTTTTAATAAGGCAATTACGATAGCAGTATGCCCAAATGCGTTACATTCCAACTATTTAAAGGTCGCAAGCCTACATTCCATTTTGGTACCGTACTGACCCTTTATTGGAGTGCAATGGCATTTACATACACATGAATGATAATGTAAATGTATTTTATAAAATATGTTTAATATTTCCTTAAACTGTATTTCATAATACATATATGTATTAATATTTCCTTGCAAGCGGACTCGCCCAGTGGCAAGCTGTTCTCTTCTCAAATTACCTCTTTCCAACATCATTCTGGACCATCCAACACATTCCTATCAGGGTCATCAACTCCAGCACTTCTACACCCTCATTGTTCTCATCAGCATGGACTGCCTTCCCCATTCCATTTTTCTCTACACTCTCTGTATCATCCTGTGGTCCCTTCTCCTTCTACAGGCCCATAGTCTTGTCAGCATTCCCCATCCACACCTCAATGCACCACCCTTAACATCCTCACCCCTTCTTCTGTCCTTAAGTGAGCACCAACCAAACTCCTTCAGCATCAAGGATTGCATATAATTACTTGCATCCTCACCAATTGGCCCCTGTCTTCTCTTCCTACCCATCTGGCTCCTTTCTCTGTGCCTTCTTCAACTCCTCAACTCCGGGCATGTTCGAGTTGGCCGTCTAAGGGCCCTTACCACACTTCAAGCCCTTGAAAAATGCATCGCGAAAGTGACGTCACACAAACTGCTGTTCGAATACACAGTAAGGGCTCATATGCACCCTAAAATGTTCCCTTCAGCTAAGGGGACGATCCATTTACCCTTCTCGTACCCTACATCCGAGTTCACAAAATGCAGCCTACTTTATGAAGGGAACAAGGGCATAGGGCTCAAGGGGAAGTGGTCAAGGGCACATTACACTGAAATCGAACACGGCTTCCACAAATGGGTTGCACGCTGCATCTGCATATTTCAACACTGGTCTTATTAATTATTATTAAATTAATTAAATTTCTTCTTGCAATTGGGCCTCAGCCCTGTGGCAAGGATTTGCTTAACCTACCTCTTCTCAATTTTCTGACCCCATCAATCTTTTCCTAAATTCCCTCGCTCCCGTCACCTTAACCACATCCCTCGTCAACTCATTCCAATATGCATTTTCCGTAACCTGACATCTGACTGTCTTTAGCACCTTTTCCAGAATACAGAACACTCAAGACAACCAATTACCATAGTATACATTTTACAACATACTGTACCACCCTCCTCTGCATTACTTTATCTATGTTAGATGTTGTACTTACTGGTCTATAACTCCAAGGATTCTCTTTTACCTCTCCTTCGATAAAGACTCCTCCAATTTCACCCTCTGATTCCGACCCCTGAGAAAGTCCCCAATTCAGTCCACTACCCACTTGTCATCTGACAGTCCATCCTACTTCTTCACCAAGATTCCAAGGGGAACCTTATCAAACACTATTATTGTATTTGACAAGATCTACATCCCTGAGATTTGACTCTAATTGGGATCTATAGATCACTATTAAACAAACAAACAAACACCTTCTCATTGTCTGTGGAGTAAGCATCCACCTATTTCCTCTCATCAGCTGCTTGAACTAGATCCTCCAACAAACTTACCGAGTATCGTGTTCTAAGACTTGAATTTGTATTCAACTTTTTAAAAGTATTGTATGATTAACGCTATCGAAAGCCCTGCTTAAGTCGCAAAATAGGCCAATGGGATGTTTTCTTATGTCCAAGTCCTGAATTATATTGCTCATGAATTCATTTTGTGCAGTCGTTGTCAGTTTACCACATGTGAAGCCGTGTTGGCTATCAACTAAAATTTTGTGTTTTGTGAGGAATGACATCAACCTTCTAAACGTTAGCAATTCCAATATTTTTGAAAATGATGGTAAGAGAGATATAGGCCTATAAGTGGAGGTAATGGAAATGGAGATACGTGGACAAAATAAAACTTTTACTCTATTAGCTGCTTATAGGCCTCCAGGTCAGGGCTGGCAGGTATTGGATGAGATAAGGGAAAGGGTGGATAGGTTAAGAGAGAGACAATGGGTAGTTGTGGCAGGGGACCTGAACATGCCAGGAGTGCAGTGGGTAGAGGGTCCTGAAGAAATGGGTGAAAGTGCACAGAGAAAGGAAACACAGCTTGTAAACAGGGGTCTTGTGCAGGTAGTAGATGGTTCTACACGGTGGACTGGGGTAGGTGCAGGTTCATTGTTGGATGTAGTTCTGGTTAGACCAGAGGAAGCTGTGGTAGGTGTAGACATTATGGAGGGGATCAGTGATCACGATGTTCCAATGGTGGAATTAGCACTGGGGAGTTCGAAAGCATGGAAT